>VDFB02385502.1:0-78253 GCA_007258455.2 Sequoia sempervirens | reverse complement strand
AAAGAAGGAAATAAGGTATTCTTCCCCTGATCGCTAAAGTGTCTTTCATCAGTACTCTACATCTTCCTTACATATTCCAAAGCAAAAACCCTTTCTGTCACATGTATTGGAATTTTGTATGGTTGTACTTCTAATCCATAAAATTTTAGCACAATATATTCTTCCATTAAGTACCAATCAACCAATTGTATTTTTTTTCCTAGTTGAATGCAATTTCTACATGACATAGGCAATCTAGGCTTTGGAGTATTTGTAATTGCTTGATGTAATGGAGCCAAAAAGTAGTCTACAAAATGACTATAGTTCCTTTGAGAATCATGCACAACCTTACAATAGTGGTCCATTCATATTTTGGAGCCATTTTCTTTTCCTCAGGATTGCTATTACGATAGGGTTGAATCTAAAGCTTGTTGGTCTGAAACATTTCTCTAAATTTGAATAGAAAAAGATAGCACAAGTAGGTTGTGAACCTAAATGTCTTGGTGGAACCTCCTTTAATCATTAAAAATTATTTATGCATAGATTCTACAATGTGCTCAATAAAATTATATTTGGCATGTGGAACACCATAATGGATATTATACACCATTTCAAGGAGGCATGCACCCACTTCCAAATTGCTATCCAGTCTGAGGAAAAATGCTAGCATGGAAATAGTATCCTGAACCCATGGTTTAAAAATATCCAAATCATAAAGAGGCTTATGATCACCTTTCAATTTTTTTCTATCCTGAACTATTCTATTTAAGAAATAAATTTTCTCCATTTCATCCATTGCTTCATAATCACTAGCAAGCTTTTCTAGGTCAATGTGGACATTTCTAAATTCTTCGGTTGTAAACCCCAAGGCCAACACTTTTCCAAGTTCTTCTCCATTAATGGATAACAATTCTTCTTTTATATCATTATTAACAATTTCTCTTTTGTTATCATCATAATTTAAGGCACAAACCATGATAAATTATGGGCAAGGGAAAATATCATGTAACATCATGCGCCCTAATCCAATTACCCACGGTGCACTGATACTATTAACTTTCATTTGCTTTGTAGGCTTATTCTTAGATGAAAATCTAAGTTTTGAGGTACACCTACCATAGGTTTCAAGATCATAAATATCATGGTATTCATTAGTGAAACCAAGGGTTTTAAGCAGTTTTGCATAATGTATTTTTTTATTCGACATTTCTCTAGTGGTATTGGTGGTAGACATGCTGATACAATCAACAATATGAAATTTGTGAATTCCCTATTAGTCCTTAATTTTTCTTAATTCTTAAGCCTCTTAACCCTAAACCTAAACTTGAAAGTTTGACAAAATAAGATTTTAAGAAACGTCAAGCGATGAAATGTAGCCACATGAATTCTTTAACTTACCCAGATTTTGAATTTTGATTCTTGAAGTTGAAACTACGTTGAAGCTTGAAACCGGGTTATTGGAATGGCTTTGTTGGAAGTGGAATTGTGGAACCCAGAATGTGGTGCACTGCAATGAGTAAACTGAATGATGCTGAAACATCTACTCATTACATACGGACTACACAATACACAATTAGTTAGTACAATGTACATGGCTGACAACATTTAAAAAAAGCCATTAAAAACAATGATTTACTCGTGCATTGATAGCAAATTCTAAACTGTTGATCTATGTTAATCTAATAGTTATAGGCTGATTCCAGAGGTTTAAGTTCGCAAGCATAGTGCTCTATGCATTTCATTCCACAATGCAACTACAACCATACATCAAATGTTCATCAAACGGTTCAGTAATTTATGATATAAATAATAAACATAAAACATGTGTTTTAAATTTTCTTTAAATTTTCTTTAAAGTTTAATGCGCTAGGATTGATATCAAGGCCAAGGGGCCAGAAACTTAACATTTCAAAGGCCTTAATAAAATGAATTACAATGTCACATTAATAGCACATTGCACAACCATTAATAGCACTTAACTTGCAAAGGACTTAATAAAATGAATTACAATGTCACATTAATAGCACAACCATTTATTTTATTACAACTAAATTACAATGTCACATTATTACATAGTACAAATACAAATGTAAGCGCAAGCACCAAGCTTCTACTAGACCACTGGTGAAAATTTGAAAACGTAAATGTGATACATGTATCTCTGAAAATAAATGGAACTTGTCGGGTCAACCATGAGCTCTGAAAATAAACACATGGGACTTGTCGAGTCATCCATACCCTCATCACTCTAAAAATAAATGCATGGGGAAAGGGGGCCCGATCAAACTAGGGAAATGGGAGCCGTGAAGATACAAAATGTACTTAGCTCCTTTCAGAACCAGACTGATGCAAAAGATGAGCACTAAAAATAAATGCATAGGGCTTTCCTGGCAGGCCATGGTGTCTCAAAATAAATGCAAGGAATTCAATTGGCTAACCATGCTGGGGAAATGGGAGCTTTGAAGATACAAAATGTGCTTATCCCCTTTGAGAACCAGAGTCATGTAGATGATGAGGGGTAGCAAAACTGCTCCCACCTTCTACTTGTAGCCTCCATGCATTGGGATAGCACTTATGTCCATCAGAGCTCCTCATCCTAGTTAAATACCTATCTGAGAAGTCAAGTGAACCAAATCAACTTCTTTCCAATTCCACCCATTCTGAGCTTGAAGGAAATTGGTCTTTTACTTTGTAACTACATAACTGGAGGTAGGAGAATTTAGAGAATCCCCAATAATACCACATCATCTTCTTCCTAAATCCTTATTAAGTTACTAACCCTACAAAATGAAAACCCTTATGACAATTAAATGAATGATTTTAGTTGTGCTCACTATCCTTATTTATGGGCCAAAAGTGTTTCCAAAAGTGCAACTACTAGCTTGGTACCTTGTACACCTCACATGTGTCACATGTGAGCTCTGAGGTTGTGTATAATTACTATTGACTACTTAGTAATAATTACAATTTGTGCAAACCAAAAATCCAACTTAATCAGTACCTTAAGCTGGCTACATGCAAAGTTGCAAATTATAGCTCAAGCTAACAAGATGTCAATTGTCAAAAGGGGCAGTGCCACGCAAGCTATCGATTGTCAAAATCATTGGATTATTGACATCATCATCTATGATTCTATAGTACATCGTGTAGTTTTCAATATAAAGTTATCCAATCAATCACTCTGGCTATTCATATGGTATTAATCCATGCCGCCACCTAGTACCACAACCAAATTGAGAATTTCAATAGAATAAATGAAAGGTAGAGTACTTTGATGCATTAGAAAGAGAGAATTAAATGTATCATTTTACCTTAATTATTATCAATGTCCTAGCTATTAAGTCACAATAAATTTCACTCACTTATGATCAGAACTATATGTTGATTTCTGAAACCAATCATTAATAAAATCTCAACCATTGATTTTTGAAAAATCTAACGGTTCTACTATTATTCCGGAGGTTTCAGTTTGCAAGTCTAGTACTTCAAGGATTTACTTATGGAATGCATCTATATATGTCCATCAAAAATTCATTAAAATTCATTGAACGGTCCCTCTTTTAAAATAAACTTTATGCATGTGCATAATTTAAAATGGGGACATCACTAGGTTGACAAGACTTGACCCTCGGGATTAAAGAGTTAAGATTTAAGGCTTTGGCATAAAATATTTTGGTTTGACTTAGGCAATATTAAATGGTAAACAAGAGCAGGATGATCGACAAACCTAAATAACTAATAAAATCTCAACCATTGATTTTTGAAAATCTAACGGTTCTAGTGTAACTCTAGAGGTTTCAATTTGCATATCTAGTGCTTGAGAGATATACTTCTGGAATGCAACTACAATTGTCCATTGAAAATTCATCGAATGGTCATGGTCCATAATGTCGCATGGTCACTGAAACTTGGAACCTTAGAACCAAAGTTTAAATTTTTTAAGTTTTTGAAACCTCTGACCCACCGACTACAAAGATGACCAAGAAAGACTTGCAACTAAGGTTAGGAAAATTTGCACTAACACTTCGCCACTGGATTTTTTTTATTAGTTTGATATTATGTTTAAATCACCAATGTTTTTTCTTAATCATTTGTCAATAGGTTTAATTTGCCAATGAATTTTATTTAGTTTGAAAAAAAGTTTTAAACACCAATAAAATTAATTTTTTTGGTTTGATAATAGGTTTAATTTGCCAATCGCAATATTTTATTGGTTTGAAAATAGATTTTAATCGCCAATGGAAAAAATTTAGCGGTTTTAAAAAAATTGCATTTTTCCAGGATTTTCCATAGACTTCTAGTGATTGAAAAAGATTTGGCAATGGACATTATTTTTTTCACGAAAAATGAAAAAATTCACCACTATAATTAATATTTTTATCAGGAAGTATACAAGATTCACTAGGATTTTACACCTTCATCGACGAGGGAGTTTCTTATAGTTTTCCCTGTAGAGATTCCTTCATTAAGTATCATTCTACAAGGACTTATTGATGATAATACTTATAGAAACAACAACTGCACCAGCTTGAGATGCTTGATGAATAGTACATTAACACTCTTGAACATCTTCAAGCTTATTCTAGAAAATTTCAATGTAGCTACAACGCCCATGTCATATATCCCTCACATATTCAATAAAGGTGATTTGGTGTTATTCAAAAATCAACATAACGTCAATGTTGACACGATTGAAAAAGGAAAATTCAATCCTAATTGGTTCTAGGACCTTATATAATTAATGAAAATTATGGGTCTAGTGTTGATGTGTGCTGCAACTACTAACTATGATCTAGTCACACAACTAGGAGCTAGCTCTCTCCACTCATGGCCAATTGGATCCTCATTTGTTGTACCATCACCCTCACTCATCAACTGCTCCTCCTCCTCATCCTCCTCCTTCCCATCATAATCAAGATCTGTAGGATTTTCATAGTCCTCATCTATCACATCTACGAATAAGTATGCAACCCTAACCCCTGTCTCCTTAGCTCTATTGTCCTCCTTATCTCTCTGATCTAAGAGTGGTCCTGCATCACCTATCAGCTCATCCATCGAGAACACAAGAGTTGGAAGTGTTGCTGCCCACCAATCCTTATATGCATTTGTGGCATCGACGTCATTAGTATCACAGATTGAGGGCATATCATGATCCTCGTAATTTGAGTCACTATAGATGATATCATCAACGATGAATCCTCTAGTGTCACTAGGCCTCTAAGCACTCCATACTAATTTCTTAAAGAAGGGTCGTCCCACAAGTGGTACATGTACCTATCCAAATTTTCACATGACAGGATCATAGTAGAAAGGTTGTGCTATGTAATCATGTCTACTATCAGAAATAGGTCCATCTGTAGTCTCCTCAATTGATAGGTATCATTCAACCACTACGATATAAGCTAGTATGGTCTCAATAAGATCTCCTCCTCATCTAGTCGATCAAATATGACCCTCCAAAAGTGAAAATATTCATACTACCATAACTGCCTCAGTGGATAACTAAATGCGCGAGGATTCACTAGGGCTGATGTACATGGAAATGTTGTGCCCTCAGCACACACGCCCCGTTCGGAACGGGGACCCTCTTTTCCTTCGCTTTGTTGGGTCTTTCGGGGCTGCCTCATTTTGCGTGCCCCTCTTTTTTGGCATTTTGCATGGTCGATATTATCCTAAAGTTTCATCATAAAATAGACTACATTCTCCCTTTTGGTTTTTGCTGCCCTCCAGGGCCTCGTGGATTCCTTGGACCTTTTTGGCTCTGGGGCGGCCCTGGGCCCCTCCGGGCCCAGGCCTCCAGGATTCCCTTATCGGGCTTCCCCCTTTCGTTTGCCGCCCCGGCGGCGTTCCGCGGGCGTCTTTCCGCCCTCCAAGGCCCGCCCTGTCATTTGCCGTTCATGGTTCTTTGAGGGTTTCCCGGGCAGCCCCTACTCCTTCGGGCCTCGGGCTTCGGAAGTCCACCACCGGACTTCCGTCCCGGGATCGCCGTCCGCGACGGCGACCCTTGGGTGGCCGCCTGCAATTCGGGCCCCCGGGTGTTCCTCGCCACCGCCGTTCAGACGAAGAGCAAAATCTTACGGCGACGAACTCTCCACCGCACCTCGCCCTCCGGGACCCGAGCGTTATGTCGCCACTGTCGTCAAAGTCACTGAAAATGTATGCAGCGGCCATCGTTGCGCGGCTTCCCGCCTGCTGGATCCCGAACCCCTCGCCGCCGCCGCTGACTCAAATTTGAATCTCACCAACTTTTCGCGCAGGCGTACGTGCAATAAATGAGAGCATTAATGACCGATAGGGTATATAAACCGTGGTCCCCAATGTCATTTTAACATTGCGAATTTGAGCGAATTGATAGAGCCGACGTCTGGAGCCCACTGCAATCTGCATCATCACGATCATCAGCATCAACATCGCTTCGTCAACCCTGCCGGTGAATCCCATCGACTTCCCGCTCAGCGAATTGGAGGTAGGCCATCCTGGTTCACCCTCCTGCTGTTTTTGATCTTTTTGTGGGTTTCGTTAAAATGAACAATGAATTAAATAGCATAAAATTGAACATCACCCCGTCGTAATCCAAACCCATGTGCTCAAAATTTGCTAAACTCAACGCAGTTATCCCCCCTCTCGGCCCGGAACTCGCCCGTTGCGCGGCTGTTCTTCATGCAGGGCGACCGGCCCCCTCGGGCCCGGTCCCCTCCGTCGCCGCTCTATTTTGCGTATGAATGCATGCCGGCGGCCGCCTCCCTAACCGGGCCCAAGTCATCGGGATTCCATCCTCGGAGTGCCTTTCGCACTTTGCCGCGTTAAACTGACCTCGGCGGCGAACCTCCGTCGGCTCCCCGCCCTCTGGGTCCCGGTCCGGCCTTCACCGTCCGCCTACGCCGCTTTTGTCTTTTGGCGTCCTCCTCGCTGCCCTGCGACCCTTCGGGCCCGGTCGTCCGGAGTTTCGTTCCCGGAACTCCGTGACGGTTCCATCGTCACTCACGGCAGAACCCTGCCGGCTACCCGACCTCCAGGCTCCGGGGGTCTTTTCACAGCCACCGTTGCCTGAGCTTACCGAAACCCTTTGAGGTGGCCGTCATCCCGCGGCGCCCCGCCTCCCAGACTCCAGATGCCTTTTTGCCGTCACTGTCCACCCTTCGTGGCAGCCGGCGTCTCCCATCTCTCCGGTCGCCGGGTCCCGGTCTGTCTTTCGCCGCCGCCGTTGAAAACATCGCAAAATGCATGCGGCGGTCTGCACCTCGCGTCTTTCCACCTCCCGGGTCCCAAGATGCCTTTCGTAGCCGTCGCCCGTCAGTTGTCATAACTTCCTGCTGGCCATCCCGGTGCGTCCTCCCGTGGGCCGGAGCCCAAACTTCACCTCGCCGTCACCGCTAGGCCACATTGCAAAGTCCATCGGCAGCGAACCGTCGTCGGCTCCCCGCCCTCTGGGCTCCGGTTTTCTCCTCGCCGCCGCTGTTCAAAATGATCAAAGATTACGCGGCGGCCGTCAGCTGGCATCCTCCCGGCCTCGGGGGCCCGGTGCTCCAAGTGTCGTCTTGTCTAAAGTTGTTAAACCAAACCTGGAATCGGCCATCTTTTTTGCTTCCCGGGTTCCGGCCTCCGGGTTTCCACCGCCGGACTTTCGTCCAATGTCCGCCACTGCCGGCTTCCTTCGCCTGACTACCTTCCGGGTTGAAACCTCTGGAGCTCGCCAAATCAATCCAAATCGATTCAAATTGAAAATCTAATGTTGACCCACGTCCTAAATCATGCCATTCTCCATCATGGGTCTCTTAGAACATCAAAATCTGACCAATGGGGGTCTCCGGGTACTTTCAGTCGTGTTTTCCCTTCCTCGCAGCATTCCTGCCGGGGAAGTCTGGCCCTTCGGGCCCGGATTGCTCAATTGCCCTAAAATGAAATTGATATCATCTGAGGATTAAATTTATGATGCATTTGAATGGTTAGTTATATGATATGCTCACAATACGGACTAACATTAACGTTATCGGTGTTTTCTTATGCTGACTCTGCCCTTTGCCTGCAGGATATATGGAATCGGCCAAAGGAACTTCAGGGGCCTCTATCGAAAAGGACAAGGGTAAGAAGTCTGGGAGGGCCGCTCGCGGGAAAGACGACAAAGACCAAATGAAGTTCCAATTTCAAGGTGAACCGCTCCAGTCAAAGGTCTCGACGGACTGGAAAGAGATCTCAGACACCAATATAGGCCAGGTGGACATAGATGAGTTCACCCAGAGGGTCAAGGTGGACCCTAAAACAAAGAATGTCCGGTTAATACGCCAAAGCGGGATTGCCAAAGCTATTGGCTTCCCTCCATCTCTGATAGCACCTGAATTGGTGATGGCTTGCCAGGAAGCCTACCAGACGGACACCCGAACAATCGTGGACAAAGAAGGGAATATCTTTGCTGACATGTCTCTAGAGGGAATCACAAAAACATTCCACATTCCTACATTCCCACATATGCAAGTCCCCACTCTGGAGCAGTGTCAGGCGGCGTGGGATGCCAATCCATTGGGCTGCAAAAAGTCAATTAACATTTACTGGTTAAAGGAGAGATGGGGCAGTGCTGCAAAGGTTCCCCAGGAGTTGTTCCGTAGTGACTTCCACGAGGACTATCACGACTTGGTGACCATGCTAAGCAGGGTCGTGGGCCTCCTAGCAGCCACCTACTTCCAGGAGTAGATGGCTTACTATATTGAGCAAATCATACGAGGAAATGAGGATGTGAAAACCAAGATCCCGTTCGACTGGGGGAGCATCATCAGCAACTACTTCCACGAGCAGTTCGTAAATGTTAAGAAAAGAAACAAGTTCTACATGACCTTGTACCTGGTGTACTCCTTGGCAGGTCAGAAGCAATATAGTGGACTCTTCATGGCGCTGGATGGGGATAAAAAATGAGGGTTTAAGCTTTTTGACTAGTACCCTCAGCTACAATACCGCTACTTCAAAAAGGAGTACCGTCAGGTCAATGATGCCTTCATAGGCCACATTATCAGATTGATAGCCGGGGACTTCGAGAGAAGGGTATCTCACAGCGCTAGGGCACTCTTGAAGGAGTATGCTTCTTATACATTCAATTCCCCAAGTTCACTTACATCCGTGCCTAGGGATTCATGGAACGACCGAACAAGTTGCTGAGATACCCGGACGATAGGATTATTCTCCTAGAGCTTTCCTGGTAGCTCCAACATATTCAAACGATCTTTGGCAATAAGCATGTGGCAGGGATCCCTTATCCCATGATCCTCGGCCAGGGCCAGTATCGACTGCAAACATCTCAATACGCCGGTAACTCAGAAAAGGAACTCAAAGAATACAACTATGAATGGTACGCAGCTCGCCCACGGATGGACCCCCACGGCCACGTCAGGAAAGCGCTGGGGCCGGCATACGCCCACCAGTACCATGTTGAAAATTTCTGGGCAGATTGTAAAGATGATAAGGAGGTCCGCAAGAGACACTACATGCGAATGACAATACAGTTTTTGAGGAGGGTGCAGCTGTTTTCGGTGCCAGACTAACTCGAAGAGGATGAGTCCACCCTGGTGCACCCGAGGTACCCTGCGGTTGCTGACCTGGCAATCCCTTCCATTGACTGAGACGAGCAAGAGGTCGAGGACCTGGATATTATCACGAAGCCAATTATAGCTTACACTAAGGAGTGGGTTGATGGGCAAGTGGCACAACTGAAGCAACAGGGGGTCACTTTAACATATGAAGCACTCAAAAGCAAGCCGAGCGCCACAGAGGATGTTGCCACCTCCCCATCAGTTGGTGAGACCTCTAAGTCTCCCCCCATCACTAGGTCCCAGAAAAGAAAAGAAGCAGAAATAGCACAGTCCGGGGACCCCAAAGAACAAGCAACAAAGGATATGGGAGGCTCATCTCGCAAGAAGCTTAAAAGGACAGTAATCACAACAGAGGCGCAGCCTCCATTGCTCCTTCCTCCCCCAACTGGTGTGCTGCCCACCTCTCAAGCCGCAGCCGCCTCATCTCCACAAGCAGTGGACATTTCTGTCCACCTTGCCTCTTCGCCCCCGGCCGAGTCCATAATCAACATCGATTCCTCCTCTAGCATGACTACTTCCCCTTCCTCTGCTGCTGCCATGTCACCTATCACCTCCCTGCCTTTGGCAACAATACCATCACATGTTCCTCTTTCTAGCGTGCCTGAGGCTATTACACAGCACCTGCAGAGTCTTCCTCCTAAGCTCTCACAGCTTTTAATGGACCCTGCTCTCTAGGCTACCCTCGCCCAAGCCCTTGCAACGGCTCAACCTTCGCAACTGCCAACAGGTCCACCGGCCATGGAGGCCACAATGTAGATTTCCAAGGAGATGGAGGAGATGGAACAGGAGGCTTCAATGCCTATTGGGGAGGAGGCCGATGATTATTATGAGCAACCTAAATATGAGCATAGAACCGTCGACAAGGTTTCCTACGAGGAAGAAGAGATGGGCTCTTCCGAGGGCGGGGATGGAGAGGATGGCTCAGGCGCTAGAGAAATTATTCAGGTTTTTGATGATGACGTTGAAGAAGAGTTGGCTCAGCAGCCAAAGGATGTTGGAGAAGAGGCGGAACAGTCTCCATGTGGTGAAGAGGGACAACCGCAAGAAGAACAGCCTAAAAGGGATATCACTGAGGCTGAGACCCACATTGTGAAAAGCCCAGAACCCGAGGCCACTGAAGAAAAGAAAGAAGAAAAGACGGAAAAAGAACAAGATCCCACTCAGATATTATCCACCAAGCTGCCCGTCAAAAGCCTTGTGTTTTATCAAGACTCTGACAAAGAGGAGGATGCTGCCAAGGAAAAGGAAGAGCTTCAAAAGAAAAAGGAAGCAGAAGTCTTGCCTCTGACTGAGATGGGTGAGGGCAGCCATGATACACCCAAGGACAAATCCACCATGCCCGACTGGCTGGAAAAGCAGCTTGAAAAGACTACTCCTATCATGAGCGACCTGAGGTCGAGATTGGAAGCCATCTTGGCTCGATCTCTAGCCACAACAAAGAAGGAGAAGCCTAAGGTCTGTTCCAGGATAACCATGGACGCTTCTGGCTCCCGGGCTACACAAGTAGCAACGCCAACTGTTGGCCAGGCCGGAGTAAGCTACAATATTTCCACGATCGACTTAGGGACAGCCACCAAGGAATAAAAGGTCAAACATCTGGAGGAGTCGGTGGCCACGGTGGTGCATCTAATTAAACAGGACAAGATCACCAAGGATGAGCTAAAGGCACAGGTTGCTGCCCTGACTGATTATATTCAGCAGTGGTCTTTAATAGACGACCTCCCCACTACCTCTACAGCCGCGCCACAGCTGCTCTCTAAGGAACAGATAGATAAGCTAGAGAGGAGGAAAAACTTGGAGAAGACCACGGAGGATTGGTTCCAGCAGGTTGCAAGCATCAGAAACATAGGAATCAGAACTAAAGAAGGAGGATCACTGGTTGGTGAACATATGGCACAGAGACCTCATCAACCGAAAAGACAAGATGGAGCAGATCTAGAGCAGGGTGGATCCGGATATTGCATGGATAAAAGAAATCCGGGCGAAATGTGCTGAATACCTCAAGTTGATGACGGGCCATGATATGCCCATGGTGCAATTGGATGCAGGAAAGGTCAAGTCATACTTTGAGGAAGAGATGAAGGACGGGACAGCCAGAGATATCACAATAGACTTCCTGAGTTTTGCTGCCCGTGCCTTCGACAGATCAGAGCTGTTCAGAGATCAGGGCTCAAAGTATGATGAGGACTGGAAGCGGCTGGAGGAGAACGCCAAAGAATGGAGCTATCAGGCGTTGAGATGCGAAGTCCTCGAGATCGACAAACTCCAGGCCATAATCCTCAAGCATATTAAACACGCAGCCTCCGAGGAGCAACAAGACAGCCCAGCCAAGGAAGAAGACTTCCCAGAAGAGTAGCTACAGCCAAAGAACAACAATTAGCTACAGGACGAAAAGGCAAATAGTGTCATCCACTAGATGACAAAATAGGGAAAAGACAAAAAATGTTTTTTAATTGTAAATCTATTTGGGGGTAGGTGAAACCCTATTTTGTAATGAATCGTAGCCACTCAATTGTAATGAATCTTGGCCATTCATTTGATTTTTGAAAAGCTATAAATAGAGCACTCCCCTCATTTGCAAAAGTGAGAGTTGAGTTGTTGTAAAGGCATGCTGCTGAAATTTATGAGAAATAGCATTGACTTGGTGCATTTCCTTGTTTTCTCTCATGTCAATTGATTCACTTCTCCAATATTAGATGTTTAGCTTAGATCTCTTTGCTGTTTAGTTAGCTGTTCATGTTATTTGGATAATCTTAGGAATGTTGTTTGGTGTTCATGAAAATTCCTGCTTTGTTGATGATCCCTTAGTCCATACTTTTTGCTGTTTGCTGAAGGTAGATAGCTTTGCAAAGTTAGCCTGGACTTGATTAAAGCTGCCTCAAACACTTATCTTTAGTTCATGCATGTATGTGGTGGATGAAGGATAAAAATCTGCAGCCCTTAGAAGATAGCACAATTTCCATGATACTGTGAAATCCCTGGTTAAGTGGGATATTGTTTAAAGGAATTGTCCATTGCAGGAACTCCATTATCACTATTCGCAGCAAGCTTTAGGCTTAGGAACTTTTCTTCCCCTTCGCCCTTTTTAACTTTCTTTAGAAACTGAACAATACCAAGGTTCATTGCACCTTATAAAGCTAAATCTAACAACTAGATGGAGTTTGAGACTGCTGTTTGAACCTACAGCCAACACATAACTACCTTCATGCTAAAAACTCTCTTTTCAAAGATCTAACTTCATGCTTTATGCCCATACTTTGTATTTCTGTAAGACCGCCTTGTGATTCCAGCAAATCACATCAAACTACTGAGGTATCTTAGCACTGTCATGACCTGACACCCGAGAGACCTTGGGATAGTGTTCTGCAACTTGACTATGGGAGATTGTCTTTCAAGAGAGGTAGTGCACCTATGCACTGCCTGTGTTGAGAAGTGCATAAAAACACCATCAACAGAACTGGCGCTAGAAGGAGGGCAGCGATTGGAATACTAAGCTACGGGATAAAGCGAAGCTGGATCGGATCAGATCATTCTCCCCGGAAAGGTTCCAAAGGATTCTACGATCAGCACCAAACAAGGGGGAATTTGAAGAATTGCCGCCTCCCATGAGGGCAAAACGAGCACAAAAAAGCAGCTTCGCCTCTTCCTCTTCCTCCATTCCATCCGCCTTCATTTCACCTCCACCTTAATTTGGCTAGCCTTCATCTTCCACCCAACCATTTCAAACAGCATTTGCACATCTTCCATCCGGCAGCCAGGGGTTCGCTCCTCTCCCGGCCCTTTCAGCCCAAAGCACAGTCCAGGCAGCCATAGCTCAAGGGCAGCCCCATATCGTGGTTGTATTGCCAATACAGCCCCAAATCCCTGTTCTCCAACAGCAAGTGCCACCTCCACCTCCCCCCATGGCTTGGTTTGCGCATAACCCTTCGCCGATACACTTTGCTGTTTACAATGATATGCCCAAGAATCCGGAGGGTTTTTGTTCGAAATTCCATCCACGCGACATGCAAAGAACAGCCGAAGAGCATATCAAGATATTCAAAATGGCGATTACCAAAATGCAGGTGGGTCACGAGGACGTGGCGTGTCGCCTCTTTCCGCATTCTTTGGGAGAAGAGGCCTTCTACTGGTACATCAATCTACCGCAGGGATCGATCACCTCGTGGACCCTGATGAAGAATGCCTTCCTGCAGAAGTACAAAATTCCTGTCAACCCCGCTGACCTTTACCAGCAGTTCATGTCCATCAAAAGGGAGGTCAACGAACCTATTGGGTCCTTCAATGATCGCTTCCATCGGGCTCACATGAGGCTTCAGGATCCGTACCTCCATAATGATGCGGCTGCTCTACCAGTCTACTACGTAGTCCTAGATAACCTCACGGCAGTGTTGGTAAAAAGGATGCGCCCACCACCTGCTACCTTACTGACCACCTATGCAGAAGCTGTCATTGCGAGTGCGGACTTGGGACAAAATATCTCCAGCCCGCTGCCCTCTTTGGGGCCCGTCGCCCACCCAATGCAAATTTAGGGGCTCAATCAGGCATTTTCTCACCAAACTCCTCTCATGAACCAGGTGCCTCAATTGCCTATAGTGCCGCATCCGGGGCAGCCGTTGAATTATGCGCCTCCCGCGACTTCGTATTTGCAGCCCCAGCAGCAGTACAACTATTCCTAGATGGCTCCGCAGCAGCAAGCATATTCCCAACAGCCCCAGGCGCCATTGTACTTGTCGGGACTGGACTTTCCTCCAGCATATCAAAATCAGCCGGCAGCCCCGCCCGCTTTTCTCCAAAATCCAGCCCTGTCGCCTGGAGGTGCGGCTGAGAAAGACAAGCTAGAAGAACTAACGAAAATGATTAAGAAGATGTCCACAGAGATGATGCATATGAAGAACCAGAATAATCAATTGCAAGCCTCCCAATGTAATTTTCAGGCCAATCTCAACAGGGACAGTCGAGAGTCTCGAGACAATAGAGACAACAGAGATAATCGGGAAGTGGGCACCTCCTCGGGGCAGAATTACGAGAGGGGGCAGAACTCCAATCAAAATACAGAAAGAAGACCTTCTCAGAGGCAAAACCGCACATGGAACACCAGGCCCAACAACGGTGGTGTCCCCACGCCATTCGATCAACCAGCGGGGCATGACAAAACATCTAGCGGTGTGTATCTAGCTGAGGCAGCTTTGTCCGGATGGTGCCGACTTCACAAAACCAACAGGCATTCTGAGTTGGACTGCCCTAAGTTCCAGACAGCTGCTGAAATCTTCCAAGTGGAAGTACAAAATGCCGTCGATAATGCCAACTGCAGGGACATCGTCCCATCAGAGCCCTACGATTCCTCATGTTTGGTGGTCAATCAGGCGCCGTTTCCACGAGGAGACTGCAACGAGCCGAGGCAGAGCCCACTCCTATTGAGGATGAGAAAGCGTAAGAGGTAAGTAACAAATCAACTCTAGCTCAGCTTTTTGATTCGGTAGATAACGGCCCAGTGGATGAAGAAGAGCCATTTGTGGATGAGGTCCACATGTTCCATCAACGGTCAAGTCCCTATTTCCTTAGGAATAGACAAGCCGGCGGACCCTTCACAACTTCTACCCCACCAAACAACTTTGCCACCCCGCCTGATCCAAATGCTAGCAATAACCCAGGGCTCCCTCATATACCCGCCCAATATCTCAGCAAAAATCAATCTCAAAACCAACCGCAAGGTCAGCCTCAGAGCCAACCCCAAAATCTGCTTGGGCAAATCAAGAGTCAAACCCCTAGTTCTCCCATAGGCCAAGCTTTTAGCTCCGAAATCGAGCAAATGGGTGAATATGTGGCAAAAGAGTTCAGGAAGGTCAAAATTAGTTTGTCGGCCTTCGAATTGCTCAAGGTTCCTGCCATGAGGCATACCTTTTTCAGGGTTCTGAATGGGAATCCTTCATCTAGCACGACACAAGAGACCCCGGCCAAGAGGGTAACCTTTGAGGAGCCCAGGAAAGAACAAGAGATACATGACAATACTGGAAGAAGGAACCATATGCCCATGAATCAGTCGGCTATTAGATACCCTGAAAAGGAGCCAGAGAGGGCTGGTAGACAGCCTCCCAAGGACCAGCAATTTAAACAAACCAAGGATACAGGCAGTGATAGGAACAAAGGCCAAATAGCTCAAATGGACACCCCCGTGGGTATCCTCCAAGGGAGACCGGAAACTCCCCCGTTCTTGACTACTATTAGGGTCTTTGGCAAGAATTTGCACAACTGCCTGCTCGATTCAGGCGCATCTGCCAACATCATGCCCTTGGCCGTATGCAAAGCTCTTGGCATTACCCCCACGCCTTCAAAGAGAAAGTCACCCAACTGGACAAAACAGAGATTAATATCGTGGGCGAAATAAACTGCATTCCCATGCAAATCGCTACGGACCCCCGGATACAGCAAGTTGTTGATATCCAGGTGGCAGATATTCCTGATGCTTATGGAATTATTCTGGGGAGAGAGTTCACCAAGGCGCTAAACGGATACACCGCCACCGACTTGTCTCACATGTGGCTGTCGTGGAAGTGGCTGCCAAATCAGATTCGTATTGACCGTGAACCCAGGATGAAATATATGATCACAGAATACAATAATCTCAGCAAGGTGTTGTTCGCTGAGACCAACTTAGGGAATTACCGCCCTTTTGCTTACCAAAATGAGCTTGAGCTTCAGGAAGAATGGGCAGATGAGGTATTGCTGGTATTATGCAGTCCCTCGGCGGGTTCCGAGCAAATACCCCCAGATGCAGGAATGTTGGCAGAAGCTGATGATGAGCCGGATAAAGATGACAACTGCGGATTGCTCGATGGCTTCCAAGATTTCATGGAAAAGTGTACGAGAGGTCAGCTCAGCCTAGGAGCTAGGATGAATTTCCAAGACCTATTATATCCGAACTGGTGTAGGGTACACAATGCTGCTCACTCCGAATTTGACTGTTGCTTGTGTCAAGCAGCAGTGGAGCATGTTAAGAAAGCCGCTGCTCCTCTGACGGGAACACCAAAGGAGGCACCACCAGGACCACCTGCTGATCGTTGCCTCGACCCGGAAAGCCTTCCTAAGATCACTAGGCCCACTGTCCAGCCAAAAGAGAACGAAGGCTCAATCAAACCCGAAGATACAGAATCCTCTGAGTGTTGGACGCTCCGGTTTGATGGATCAAAGTCAAGACAAGGAGCTGGAGCGGGGATCGAATTCATCAGTCCAACGGGTAAGACATTTCTCGCTGCCCATTGATTGCAGTTTTATTGCACCAATAACGTAGCAGAATATGAGGCTTTGGTCTTAGGCCTTCTTATGGCCTTAAAGAAAAATGTGAAAGTACTGCAAGTCTTCGGAGATTCTGCACTTGTGGTTAAGCAGGTCAAGAAATTGTACTCCTGCCATGATCGAAGGCTCACCAATTATAGACACAGGGTGTGGGATCTCCTAGAGGGCCTAGATGTGGTCAACATACAATTGATCCCTCGTGCTCAGAATCGCATAGCTGATGCCTTGGCTCAAGCAGCCAGCACGTTACAGCCCCTCTCTTTGTCAGGGCTCAAGAAGTTTACTGTTGAGCTGACATCTATGCCATCGGTCCCGGACAATGTTACCCACCTACAGGTCTTTAACGACGATAAGCATATCCTCCAGTTCATCACAAGCTCTGATGTCTTTGTTGCCCAAATAATCGATGAAGCTGATCCACAGGAGGCTGAATTAGACATAGAAGGGGTTATCAATCTAAAAACCAACACGATCCCCAGAGGTATGGTTCAGCTGGAGCGTGTATTCAACCTGGATCAGATTAGGGATCAGGATCGGCAAACAAAAAAGGAGGCTATAAGCAGCCAGTGCAATGCTCACAACCTAGGAATGGCCAAGGATACCAAGAATGTTTTTATTGGAAAGGTATGTACGCCCGAAGAGAAGAGGGGAATCACGGATGCTTTGCGTAGATATCCTGACATGGTGGCATGGAGTTACGAAGACTTGAAAACATACGACACCTTTGTCATTATGCATACCATCCCTCTGAAGACAGAAGTGAGGCCATTCTGTCAGCAGCAGCACCCTATCAACGCCTTGCTAGAACCTATTGTTTACAAGGAGGTGCAGAAATTATTTTCAGCAAGAATCATCTTTCCCGTTAGGCATTCCACGTGGGTGGCTAACTTGGTCCCAGTCAGGAAAAAGAATGGAGAGATCAGATTATGCGTGGATTTTCGCAATCTCAACCGCGCCTCAGAAAAGGACAACTATCTGGTACCTTCACTAGATGAAGTGCTGCAAATTGTCAACGGCTCCCAGATGATGTCATTCCTCGACAGATACTCCAGATATAATCAAGTAATGGTACAATACGAGGATTGCCACAAGACTGCGTTCACCACTAAGTGGGGGACATTTGCGTACAAAAGAATGCCGTTTGGGCTCATCAACGCCGGCGCCACTTTCCAACGCGCCATGGATATCGCTTTCAAAGACCTGATTGGCAAATGTATAATCATCTATATGGATGATTTGACTGTATTCTCCAAGAAGCAAGGTGATCACGTCTCCGACCTATGCAAAGTATTTCAGAGATGTAGGGAATTCGGGGTTTCTCTCAACCCCAAGAAGTGCATTTTTGGGGTGACCGAAGGCAGACTACTCGGACACATCATCTGAGAGCAAGGGATCTCCATTGATCCTGAGCGCATTGAGTCATTACTCAAGATTCAACCCCCGGGCAGCAAGAAGGAATTAAAGTTTTTCTTCGGAAAGATTAATTTCGTCGAGAAATTCATCACCAGTTTCGGAGAAATAGTCAAACCTCTCAATGCCATGCTCAAGCAGGACACTAAAGTTGAATGGACACCAAAAGCCAAACAATCTTTTGAGGAGATCAAACGAGCCATTGCTGAGGCGCCTGTGTTGGTCAGTCTAGATTATCTGAAGTCGTTCTATATCTATTCATTTGCTTCGGAGCATTCTTGTGCCAGTATGTTGACCCAAAAGGATGACGAAGGAAATGAGCATCCGATCACCTTCATGAGTGCACCCCTCAAAGATGTTGAATTGCATTACCACAACATAGAAAAGCAGGCGTACGCTCTTGTTAGGGGAGTAAAGAAATTTAGACACTACATTCTACGCAACAAGGTGTTCGCAATTGTCCCTGACCCAGCAATCAAAATGCTTCTCATGCAAAATGAGTTGGGCGAACGGAGGGCTAAGTGGGTCACCCTGCTCCAAGAATATGATATGGAGATCCAACCAATGAGATTGGTAAGAGGGCAGGCACTCACCCGTACGATGGCCGAAACAGCAACAGAGGCCAGACCTAAACTCACGGTACAACAATATCAGCTTGAAGATGTCTCCCCGGGAGAGTGGTACCAAGATGTCGTTTATTATCTGCTCAATCATAAGTGTCCGCCGCATCTGCAAGGAGTCCAGAAGAGGGCCCTCCGATTGAAAAGCAACGGTTATATGTTACAGGGTTCCATTCTTTATAAGAAGAATCATGAGGGAGTTTATTTAAGATGCCTCGGCAAGGAGGAAGCAGAACGTGTTCTAAGGGAGTTTCACGATAAGTTTGGTACGGGCCATGGCTCGGGTTCTTCTACAGCACATCAGATATTAAGGGCAGGGTACTATCGGCCAACTATCTTCAAAGATGCCCATGGCCATGTCCGTTCATGCCATACGTGCCAGACCGCTGCCACCAGGGAGAGAAATGTTGTTGTCCCACTGCAGCCCGTGCTGGAGGTAAGGCCTTTTGCACAATGGGGTCTCAACTTCATCGGTCTGGTAAGCCCTCCATCATCTACGGGACACAGGTACATTCTGACCGCCACTGATTATTGTACTAGATGGACGGAAGCAATAGTTTGTATGCATTGTACAACTGAAGTAGTTACTGATTTCTTAGAAAGTTTCATTTTAAATCGCTTTGGTTGTCCGTATGCTTTGGTATGTGATAATGGACCTGCCTTTGCCTCATTGAAATTTGCTAGCTGGGCATTCGACTATGGGATTGCACTCAAATTCTCATCCAATTACTACCCTCAGGGCAATGGCCTTGCCGAGTCCACAAACAAGAATTTGATTACCGTAATCAAAAGGCTGCTAGATAGGAATTCCAGGGACTGGCATACCCAGCTCCGTTTCGCCCTTTGGGCTGATCGCACTCGCCACAAGGCTGCCCTTAGTGATTCCCCGTTCCACCTTGTCTATGGTCTTGAGCCAATATTCCCCATCCACCTGAAAATTCTAACTCTTCAGTTCATCAACAACTTTTATGAAGGGGGGGATCGTAGGGAAGCTCGTTTAGCTGAACTTTTACATTTAGAGGAAGTTCGAGACCGCGCAATAGAAAATTTTGCCAAACATCAGGGCGTAGTGAAGAGATGGTTCGACCGCTGAGCCAAAATCAAGGCCTTCAGGATTGCAGATTTGGTCCTATATTGGGACAAGGCCCATGAAAAGAAAGGGGGACACAATAAATTCGACAAGCTCTGGCTTGGCCCCTTTCAGATAGCTGAGATTTTGGGAGATAACGCCTTCCGCTTAAAGAACTTAACCGGTGAAAACGTCCCGTTGCCAATCAACAGGCAGCATCTGAAGCATTACTTCCAAGCTTGAGCTCCTTCGAGCTCTTTGCTGTAAATACCTGTGCATAGATTAGAGTAGTTGCTTTCTTGCTTGTTTGCGTTTTGTTCGCGTCACTTTTTGCTTTCTCCCTCCCGGCAGTTTTGTTTCGAAAGAGGTTTCCCGCTCCTTTGTGGTGGCTGTGCTTGCCTAACAAGCGGTTCACTTTGCTGTCCATTCTCATGTTCTTTGGCTAAACATTCACCCTAGACTATTGGTCTTTGCAAAGCTGTCCGCGAATGATTTCCCTGTCTGAATTTGCTCAGAACTTGACCCTTCGCCGGATCTTCTTACCCACATCTCGGATCTCGCACAAGTTGCATAATAATAAATTCTGAAGGACCCTGCTATGGTTGTCATGACACCCAAGTGAGTGAAAAATCTTAAGTCTACTCCAGTGACCACTACAGTCTCAAACCCATTATAGGCTTCACTGCTTACCCGGTCAAGCTAAACGGTAAAAGAGAAATGAAGTATCAAAGAAAAAAGAAAAAAAAGAAGAAACTCTAAGAAAGAAAATAAATGACCGTATGGGTGTTCGGATAACTCTACCGGGGCTATGGACGCCCGGCCGGCAGTAGAGCAATATCCATGAGATTGTAGCGACAACTCCGCCGGGGCTATGGACGCCTAACTGGCAGCGGGGCAATGTCCAGGTTACTTTTGGTGTTAGGCAACTTACGTAGCTCACTTGGTTAAATTAATAACCCTAGTTACAATCCCTAGGAAAGGAATGAACTCACTTCGCACACACTTTTGAGATGTCATGTAAGCTGACCCAATTAAGGATCTCGTTCTCCCGGATTCATCCTTGGAAGCCATTTTCTAGTCTGCGAAACCAGAGATTCTGGGTCCTAAATGAATATTTATCCCTAGAACGCTCCGGAGCGTTCTCCAGCGGAGTCGCCATTTGTTGTGCCCTCAGCACACACGCCCCGTTCGGAACGGGGACCCTCTTTTCCTTCGCCTTGTCGGGTCTTTTGGGGTTGCCTCATTTTGCGTGCCCCTCTTTTTTGGCATTTTGCATGGTCGATATTATCCTAAAGTTTCATCATAAAATCGACTACATTCTCCCTTTTGGTTTTTGCTGCCCTCCGGGGCCTCGTGGATTCCTTGGGCCTTTTTGGCTCTGGGGCGGCCCTGGGCCCCTCCGGGCCCGGGCCTCCGGGATTCCCTTATCAGGCTTCCCCCTTTCGTTCGCCGCCCCAGCGGCGTTCCGCGGGCGTCTTTCTGCCCTCCGGGCCCGCCCTGTCATTTACCGTTCGTGGTTCTTTGAGGGTTTCCCTAGCAGCCCCTGCTCCTTCGGGCCCCAAGCTCCAGAAGTCCGCCGCCGGACTTCCATCCTGGGATCGCCGTCCACGACAGCGACCCTGGGGCGGCCGCCCGCAATTCGGGCCCCCAGGTGTTCCTCGCCACCGCCATTCAGACGAAGAGCAAAATCTTATGGCGGCGAACTCTCCACCGCACCCCGCCCTCCGGGACCCGAGCGTTCTGTCGCCGCCGTCGTCAAAGTCACCAAAAATTCATGCGGCTGCCATCGTTGTGCGGCTTCCCGCCTGCCGGATCCCGAACCCCTCGCCACCGCCGCCGACTCAAATTTGAATCTCACCAACTTTTCGCGCGGACGTACGTGCAATAAATGCGAGCATTAATGACCGATAGGGTATATAAACCGTGGTCCCCAATGTCATTTTAACATTGCGAATTTGAGCGAATTGATAGAGCCGACGTCTGGAGCCCACTGCAATCTGCATCATCACGATCATCAGCGTCAACGTCGCTCCGTCAACCCTGCCGGTGAATCCCATCGACTTCCCGCTCAGCGAATTGGAGGTAGGCCATCCTTGTTCGCCTTCCCGCTGTTTTTGATCTTTTTGTGGGTTTTGTTAAAATGAACAACGAATTAAATAGCATAAAATTGAACATCACCCTGTCGCGATCCAAACCCATGTCCTCAAAATTTGCTAAACTCAACGCAGTTATCCCCCCTCTCGGCCCGGAACTCGCCCGTTGCGCGGCTGTTCTTCACGAAGGGCGACCGGCCCCCTTAGGCCCGGTCCCCTCCTTCGCCGCTCGATTCCGCGTATGAATGCATGCCGGCGGCCGCCTCCCTAACCGGGCCCGAGTCATCGGGATTCCGTCCCCGGAGTGCCTTTCGCACTCTGCCACGTTAAACTGACCTCGGCGGCGAACCTCCGTCGGCTCCCCGCCCTCTGAGTCCCGGTCCGGCCTTCGCCGTCCGCCTACGCCGCTTTTGTCTTTCAGCGTCCTCCTCGCTGCCCCGCGACCCTTCAGGCCTGACCGTCCGGAGTTCCGTTCTCGGAACTCCGTGACGGTTCCACCGTCGCTCACGGCGGAACCCTGCCGGCTACCCGACCTCCGGGCTCCGGGGGTCTTTTCGCCGCCGCCGTTGCCCGAGCTTACCGAAACCCTTCGTGGCATCCGTCATCTCACGGCGCCCCACCTCCTGGACTCCGGATGCCTTTTCGCCGTCACTGTCCACCCTTTGCGGCGGCCGGCGTCTCCCATCTCTCCGGTCGCCGAGTCCCGGTCTGTCTTTCGCCGCCACCGTTGAAAACATCGCAAAATGCATGCGGCGGTTTGCACCTCGCGTCTTTCCGCCTCCCGGGTCCCGGGACGCCTTTCGCAGCCGTCGCCCGTCAGTTGTCATAACTTCCCGACGGCCGTCCCGGTGCGTCCTCCCATGGGCCGGAGCCCGAACTTCACCTCGCCGTCGCCGCTGGGCCACATTGCAAAGTCCATCGGCGGCGAACCGTCGTCGGCTCCCCGCCCTCCGGGCTCCGGTTTTCTCCTCGCCGCCACTATTCAAAACGATTAAAGATTACGCAGCGGCCGTCAGCTGGCGTCCTCCCGGCCTCCGGGGCCCGGTGCTCCAAGTGTCGTCTTGTCTAAAGTTGTTAAACCAAACATAGAATCGGCCATCTTTTTTGCTTCCCGGGTTCTGGCCTCTAGGTTTCCGCCGCCAGACTTCCGTCCAATGTCCGCCGCTGCCAGCTTCCTTTGCCTGACTGCCTTCCAGCCTGAAACCTCCAGAGCTTGCCAAATCGATCCAAATCGATTCAAATTGAAAATCTAATGTTGACCCACGTCCTAAATCATGCCATTCTCCATCATGGGTCTCTTAGAACATCAAAATCTGACCAACGGGGGTCTTCGGGAACTTTCGGTCGTGTTTTCCCTTCCTGGCAGCATTCCTGACGGGGAAGTCCAGCCCTCCGGGCCCGGATTGCTCAATTGCCCTAAAATGAAATTGATATCGTCTGAGGATTAAATTTATGATGCATTTGAATGGTTAGTTATATGATATGCTCACAATACGGACTAACATTAACGTTATTGGTGTTTTCTTGTGTTGACTCCACCCTTTGCCTGTAGGATATATGGAATCGGCCGCAGGAACTTCAGGGGCCTCTACCGAAAAGGACAAGGGTAAGAAGTCTGGGAGGGCCGCTCGCGGGAAAGACGACAAAGACCAAATGAAGTTCCAATTTCAAGGTGAACCGCTCCAGTCAAAGGTCTCGACGGACTGGAAAGAGATCTCAGACACCAATATAGGCCAGGTGGACATAGATGAGTTCACCCAGAGGGTCAAGGTGGACCCTAAAACAAAGAATGCCCGGTTAATATGCCAAAGCGGGATTGCCAAAGCTGTCGGCTTCCCTCCGTCTCTGATAGCACCTGAATTGGTGATGGCTTGCCGGGAAGCCTACCAGACGGACACCCAAACAATCGTGGACAAAGAAGGGAATATCCTTGCTGACATGTCTCGGAGGGAATCACAAAAACATTCCACATTCCTACATTCCCACATATGCAAGTCCCCACTTTGGAGCAGTGTCAGGCGGCGTGGGATGCCAATCCATTGGGCTGCAAAAAGTCAATTAACATTTACTGGTTAAAGGAGAGACGGGGCAGCGCTACAAAGGTTCCCTAGGAGCTGTTCTGCAGTGACTTCCACGAGGACTATCACGACTTGGTGACCATGCTAAGCAGGGTCGTGGGCCTCCCAGCAGCCACCTACTTCCAGGAGTGGATGGCTTACTATATTGAGCAAATCATACGAGGAAATGAGGATGTGAAAACCAAGATCCCGTTCGACTGGGGGAGCATCATTAGCAACTGCTTCCATGAGCAGTTCGTAAATGTTAAGAAAAGCAACAAGTTCTACATGACCTCATACCTGTGTACTCCTTAGCAGGTCAGAAGCAATATAGTGGACTCTTCATGGTGCTGGATGGGGATCACAAATGAGGGCTTAAGCCTTTTGACCGGTACCCTCAGCTACAATACCGCTACTTCAAAAAGGAGTACCGCCGGATCAATGATGCCTTCATAGGCCACATTATCAGATTGATAGCCGGGGACTTCGAGAGAAGGGTATCTCACAGCGCCAGGGCACTCTTGAAGGAGTATGCCTTCTTATACATTCAATTCCCCAAGATCACTTACATCCGTGCCCAGGGATTCACGGAACAGCCGAACAAGTTGCCGAGATACCCGAACAATAAGATTATTCTCCTAAAGCTTTCCTGGCAGCTCCAACATATTTAAACGATCTTTGGCAATAAGCATGTGGCAGGGATCCCTTATCCCATGATCCTCGGCCAGGGCCAGTATCGACTGCAAACATCTCAATGCGCCGGCAACTCAGAAAAGGAACTCAAGGAATACAACTTTGAATGGTACACAGCTCGCCCACGGATGGACCCCCACGGCCACGTCAGGAAAGCGCTGGGGCCGGCATACGCCCACTGGTACCATGTTGAAGATTTCTGGGCAGATTGTAAAGATGATAAGGAGGTCCGCAAGAGACACTACATGCGAATGACAATACAGTTTTTGAGGAGGGTGCAGCTGTTTCCGGTGCCAGACCAACTCGAAGAGGATGAGTCCACCCTGGTGCACCCGAGGTACCCTGCGGTTGCCAACCTGGCAATCCCTTCCATCGACTGGGACGAGCAAGAGGTCGAGGACTTGGATATTATCACGAAGCCAATTATAGCTCGCACTAAGGAGTGGGTTAATGGGCAAGTGGCACAACTGAAGAAACAGGGGGTCACTTTAACATATAAAGCACTCAAAAGCGAGCCGAGTGCCACGGAGGATGTTGCCGCCTCCCCATCAGCTGGTGAGACCTCTAAGTCTCCCCCCATCACCAGATCCCAGAAAAGAAAAGAAGCAGAAACAGCACAGTCCGGGGACCCCAAAGAACAAGCAACAAAAGATACGAGAGGCTCATCTCCCAAGAAGCTTAAAAGGACAATAACCATAATAGAGGCGCAGCCTCCATTGCTCCTTCCTCCCCCGACTGGTGTGCTGCCCACCTCTCAGGCCGCAGCCGCCTCATCTCCACAAGCGGTGGACATTTCTGTCCACCTTGCCTCTTCGCCCCCGGCCGGGTCCATAATCAACATCGATTCCTCCTCTAGCATGACTACTTCCCCTTCCTCTACTGCTACCATGTCACCTATCACCTCCCTGCCTCTGGCAACAATACCATCGCCTGTTCCCCTTTCTAGCGTGCCCGAGGCTATTACACGGCACTTGCAGAGTCTTCCTCCTAAGCTCTCGCAGCTTTTAATGGACCCTGCTTTCCAGGCTGCCCTCGCCCAAGCCCTTGCAACGGCTCAGCCTTCGCAACCGCCAACAGGTCCGTCGGCCATGGAGGCCACAATGCAGATTTCCAAGGAGATGGAGGAGCTGGAACAAGAGGCTTCAATGCCTATTGGGGAGGAGGCCGATGATTATTATGAGCAACCTGAATATGAGCATAGAACCGTCGACAAGGTTACTTACGAGGAAGAAGAGACGGGCTCTTCCGAGGGCGGGGATGGAGAGGATGGCTCGGGCGCTAGGGAAATTATTCAGGTTTTTGATGATGACGTTGAAGAAGAGTTGGCTCAGTAGCCAAAGGATGTTGGAGAAGAGGCAGAACAGTCGCCACGTGGTGAAGAGGGACAGACGCAAGAAGAACAACCTAAAAGGGATATCACTGAGGCTGAGACCCACATTGTGAAAAGCCCAAAACTTGAGGCCACTGAAGAAAAGAAAGAAGAAGAGACGGCAAAAGAATAGGATCCCACTCAGATATTATCCACCAAGCTGCCCGTCAAAAGCCTTGTGTTTTATCAAGACTTTGACGAAGAGGAGGATGCTGCCAAGGAAAAGGAAGAGCTTCAAAAGAAAAAGGAAGCAGAAGTCTTGCCTCTGACTGAGACAGGTGAGGGCAGCCATGATACACCCAAGGACAAATCCTCCATGCCCGACTGGCTGGAAAAGCAGCTTGAAAAGACTACTCCTGTCTTGAGCGACCCAAGGTCGAGATTGGAAGCCATCTTGGCTCGATCTCTAGCCACAACAAAGAAGGAGAAGAAGCCTAAGGTCCATTCCAGGATAACCATGGACGCTTCTGGCTCCCGGGCTGCACAAGTAGCAATGCCAACTGTTGGCCAGGCCGGAGTAAGCTACAATATTTCCACGATCGACTTAGGGACAGCCACCAGGGAACAGAAGGTCGGACATCTGGAGGAGTCGGTGGCCATGGTGGTGCATCTGATTAAACAGGACAAGATCACCAAGGACAAGCTAAAGGCACAGGTTGCTGCCCTGACTGATTATATTCAGCAGTGGTCTTCAATAGACGACCTCCCCACTACCTCTACAGCCGCGCCACAGCTGCTCTCCAAGGAACAGATAGATAAGCTGGAGAGGAGGAAAAACTTAGAGAAGACCACGGAGGATTGGTTCCAGCAGGTTGCAAGCGTCGGAAACATAGGAATCGGCTTGGCTGTGCAGATAGCCAACAAGTTCCTGGACCTGGTTCAATCTTTGGAAGGCACGAAGAAACTCTGCACCAACTCCCGGTGATCTACGACTCTGCCTTCCCAAAGGTTGAAGCCATCCTTTAAATGCTAGAAAGCACGTGGGAAGAAAAACTAGAACTAAAGAAGGAGGATCACTGGTTGGTGGACATATGGCGCAGAGACCTCATCAACCGAAAAGACAGGATGGAGCAGATCCAGAGCAGGGTGGATCCGGATATTGCATGGATTAAAGAAATCTGGGCAGAATGCGCCGAATACCTCAAGTTGATGACGGGCCATGATATGCCCACGGTGCAATTGGATGCAGGAAAGGTCAGGTCATACTTTGAGGAAAAGATGAAGGACAGGACAGCCGGAGATATCACAACGGACTTCCTGAGTTTTGCTGCCCGTGCCTTCGACAGATCAGAGCTGTTCAGAGATCAGGGCTCAAAGTATGATGAGGACTGGAAGCGGCTGGAGGAGAACGCCAAAGAATGGAGCTATCAGGCGTTGAGATGCGAAGTCCTCGAGATCGACAAGCTCCAGGCCGTAATCCTCAAGCATATTGAACATGCAGCCTCTGAGGAGCAACAAGACAGCCCAGCCAAGGAAGAAGACTTCCCAGAAGAGTAGCTACAGCCAAAGAACATCAATTAGCTACAGGACGAAAAGGCAAATAGTGTCATCCACTAGATGACAAAATAGGGAAAAGACAAAAGATGTTTTTTAATTATAAATCTATTTGGGGGTAGGTGAAACCCTATTTTGTAATGAATCGTGGCCACTCAATTGTAATGAATCTTGGCCATTCATTTGATTTTTGAAAAGCTATAAATAGAGCACTCCCCTCATTTGCAAAAGTGAGAGTTGAGTTGTTGTAAAGGCATGCTGCTGAAATTTATGAGAAATAGCATTGACTTGGTGCATTTCCTTGTTTTCTCTCATGTCAATTGATTCACTTCTCCAATATTAGATGTTTAGCTTAGATCTCTTTGCTGTTTAGTTAGCTGTTCATGTTATTTGGATAATCTTAGGAATGCTGTTTGGTGTTCATGAAAATTCCTGCTTTGTTGATGATCCCTTAGTCCATACTTTTTGCTGTTTGCTGAAGGTAGATAGCTTTGCAAAGTTAGCCTAGACTTGATTAAAGCTGCCTCAAACACTTATCTTTAGTTCATGCATGTATGTGGTGGATGAAGGATAAAAATCTGCAGCCCTTAGAAGATAGCACAATTTCCATGATACTATGAAATCCCTGGTTAAGTGGGATATTATTTGAAGGAATTGTCCATTGCAGGAACTCCATTATCACTATTCGCAGCAAGCTTTAGGCTTAGGAACTTTTCTTCCCATTCGCCCTTTTTAACTTTCTTTAGAAACTAAACAATACCAAGGTTCATTGCACCTTATAAAGCTAAATCTAACAACTAGATGGAGTTTGAGACTGTTGTTTGAACCTACAGCCAACACATAACTGCCTTCATGCTAAAAACTCCTTTTCGAAGATCCAACTTCATGCTTTATGCCCATACTTTGTATTTCTGTAAGACCGCCTTGTGATTCTAGCAAATCACATCAAACTACTGAGGTATCTTAGCACTGTCATGACCTGACACCCGAGAGACCTTGGGATAGTGTTCTACAACTCGATTGTGGGAGATTGTCTTTCAAGAGAGGTAGTGCACCTATGCACTGCCTATGTTGAGAAGTGCATAAAAACACCATCAACAGGAAACCATGTCGGCCTAATGCATGTGATATGTGTCGGATGTTGTGGTTGTGTTGTTGATATGTGGTTGTCATTGATGTCAACACTATTAGCATTATTGTAATTGAAGGTTATATATGTTGAGGATATTGAGAAAATTGTTAAAGAGTTGTAGGTTGCCAGTGGAATAGTGAAGGTCATGAAGGTGTCTTTTTCTATACGTTGAAGATCAATTGTTGTGGACTAAAGGGTTTATTGTTGAGAGTATCTAGTTCATCTAACAAAAGTTTCAGAGGTCCGCGTGAAGATTGGATCATGTTATGATCAGTTGTGTTCTGACAGTATTTTTGTGGGTTCTATCAGTGTTCCTGATTGAAGTTTATGTGATTCTAATAATTTATGTTGTGGATATTTATTTGTTAGTTTTTCTTGTTTGTGGATGCTTCTAGATAATTCTCTATTCTTGTTGTACATCTGCGTTGATCGGTGTGCTCATGGTTGAATATTTTTCTCGGTAGTTCAGGTTTTCATGTTCTTGGATGACATGATGGTTGTAACATGTTGTAGATCCTTGAAGATTTGAATTTGAATGTTTGGCATGCTCGAGGATATTGTTTTGGGTCACATCATGATATTAGCCAACGATGTTTGATCCACATTGAAAATTTATTAGTAAATTTGGGCCGACATTGTAAATATGTTTTATATTTTTGGCTGACCAAGTTGTTGATGTAATTCCATGTTGCAAATATATAAGAGTGATTGTTTGAGTGAATTTAGTGTGTATAAGAGTGAATGTATGCTAGAGAAAGTGTAGATGTGTGAATATTGATGTAATCATTCGATTGCAGAGTAGAGTAAGAAGAAGTTTCAGCGAAGTGTGAAGAAGGTTTTTTGTGCTTAACTAGAACTATAATCAGGCTTGTGAAGAAGCTATTTTCTTAATTCATACCCTACAGATCTAATCTGTGTTGTTGTGTATTGTTAGGCAGTGAGCCCTCTTGTATTTGAGTAGTGAGCTCTAGGCAGTGTGCCTGAATGCATGTGCATTCCCATCATTTTTCTTATACTTTTAACAGGGTATAATATTGTGGACTAACATCCACTGTGGTTTTTCCCCTAACAGGGTTTCCACGTAAATATCTTGGTGTTCTCTATGTTTTTGATGTGTTGATTGTTTATGGTTTATTGTTCATTCATCAAATCTAAGATTAAGTTAAGTAAAGTGTGTAAAGTCTTAATATTAGTGACAACTGATTCACCCCCCCCTCTCAGTTGTTTGTTAGGACTTTTTTTCCAAAAAATTGGTATCAGAGAAGGTTCCTCTAAAGAATTTTAAAAGATTAAGGTGATTCGAGATAACATCATACAGGAAGGACAGTCCTAGATTCAATGGAACAAACTACTCATTTTGGAAAACTAGGATGGAGTGCCATTTGAGGTGTATTGGTGAACCCTACTAGAAGATTACAAAGAACATATATGTTATTCCTCACAATGGTCCTTCCACTGATGATGAGATTAAAGAGGCTGAGAATAATGTCAGGGCTATGGAAGCTTTGTCGAGTGCTCTAACAGATTCATAAATGACAAATGTGATAGGTCTAAAGATAGCTCATGAGATGTGGATGAAGCTGGAAACTTTGTATGAAGGAGATGTACATGTGAAGATGGCTAAGCTACAGAGTTTGAAAGGAAAATATGAAAATTTGAAGATGGGTGAAGATGAAAATATTTCTTCTTTTATGCAAAGAGTAAATAAAATAGTGATGGGTATTATTTGTGTCGGTGGTACCTTGGATGAGGAAGAAATTATGGCTAAAGTGCTTAGATCATTGCCTCCCTCCTACAAAGAAAAGGCTCATGCTATTGAAGAAACTAGATCATTGACGAATGTGACAAGGGATACACTGATTGGTAAACTTGTTGCCTTGGAGTTGAGCGAATTTGGTGAATCTATTCCCAAGACTGGAATTGCATTTAAGGCTACTGTATCTAGAAGAAACAAGCAAAGATATGATCCAGGAGAGATTTCTAGAAAGACATTCAAGTATGAGGAAGAAATGAAACAGCTTGAAGATGAAGAAAGAGAATTAGAAGAGTTGGAAGCACTGATTGTGAAGAAAGAAGGTAGAGGACAAGGTAAGTATAAAGGAAAGATACCTATCAAATATTTATCTTGTCGTAAAATAGGTCATTTTGCATCAAGGTGTTCTGAAAGAGTTCCTAGATCTAAGCCTTACAAACCTAAATTTCAACAGAAATGGTATTTTGGTGAAGAAGGTGTGACTGATGAAGAATATGATAAATAAAATGGAAATGAAGATGATTGGGTTTTCATTGCTATCAAGGAAAATAGTTTAGTGGCTACTGAATCTGCTAAAGTTGAGAAAGCTCTTACAACTCGAATTGAAGAAAAGGATGAGTGGGTTATTGACAGCGGATGCTCACATCATATGACTGGTGACAAAAGAAAATTTGTAAGTCTAAAGAAGTATAATGGTGGGGTTGTAAGACTTGGAGATAACAATACTTGTGTGATTCGTGGTAGAGGATCTATTTTTGTTGGTGGTAAGCATAACACTGATGATGTTCTTTATGTTGAAGGCTTGAAGCACAACTTGTTGAGTGTTGGACAGATGGTGGACAAGGGTTATGATCTTCAATTCAAAGGTGGAAGATGCAGGATATTTGGAAGTTCTAGAAATGTAATTGCTTCAAGCCCTAGCTTGGTGGTGAACCCTTCATTACTTTACAATTAGACCCTAGGACATCCATATTACAAGATCTCTCCTTTTCATACCTTAGATTGAGATTTGTAGGGTTTCCCTTTAATGAAATGGTTGTGAAGTGTGTTGTTTTATGTCCTAAACCATAAAGCAATCCATTTTTCCACCCTTCAAACACTATTACAAAATATTCCTCTAAGCCAAATTTAACATTAGTGCATCCTGAACTGATAGAAACTAGTGGTCTTTGTTACTATCCTTTGAAAGAAACGGAGAAATATTTGCTTAATATCAATGTCATCACACAAAACACTAACAATTGGAGTTCACTATATTTTACACCCTCCTTTCAACGAGAGAACAAAATCTTACAATCTAAAGAGTCTTGTGTAGGTAGGAAACCTTGTAATAAGCAAGAGATATCTTTGTCACAAATAAAGAAACATCTTTTACTTTTGATTAAGAAATTATCTTGTCAAGACTCCTCCAAGATTGTTTGATATCCATCCCTCCAAGAACATGAAAGAGATTCTACTACAAGAGATCATTTTGTGAATATCATATAATTCATGGTCATTCTACTAATGAATGTAAGGCTTTTAATAATAAAATTCAACATCTTATGGATTGTGGTTCTCTTCCTTGTGTTGAAGCACCTAGTTCCTCTAATTGATATTGATTTTCATGTTTTACATCAAATATTTTAGCTCATCCTTGTCCTGTACTAAGTGGGGGAAAGGTGTTAGGTAGCCTTGTCCTCATATGACACTTGTCACTGTCTCTTTAGGCTAGTTGACCTTCTTCAATGTATATATAAGAGCAGCTTGGGATGTGGACAACATGCCTTAAAGTTGGCTTGCATGTGATGTACTAAGTTTTGGGGGCAATCCCTTATTCATGATGTAATTTCATTTGGGAAAATATGATTTTGAATAGGGATTTTCAAGTAAGCTCTCACATCTTCTTCTACTTTAAAGCAATTTCTCACAACAATGGTGTTAGCAACTGCTTTAAAGTGGGGGCATGCATCAACACTGATGTTTCACTATGTGATTTTCTTTATTCTTGTGATCCATCCTTTTCTTGGTGGTGTAATTGGGTTTGATTTCCTCTGAGAACATGATATGTCTTTGACTTGTCCTCTCTTGGAGACATTAGGGGGTGATCCCACAAAGCTGGTTTACAATTTATAGGAGATTCTAATTTTTGTTGAAATCACATATTTTTAGAAAATATAATGATTTAAGCCTTTAAAAGCTCCATTTAAAGCATTCCAATTGAAGAGGGTTTGATCAAAATACCTTAAATCAAACCCCCATGGATAGAACTCCACTAGTTTTAAACCATACCTATAACAGAGTCTTTACACCTGTCAAAATGCTGATAAAAACCCACTTTTGATTTACCTTTTGGGGGATCAAATGAATTCATTTAAAATTTATTTTTTGTAAGTTTGTATTCCTTATTACAAGCTTCCCAAAAAGTATAATTTTAAATAAATTAAATTTTATTATTATATTTATCTTTTATTTCTTGTGAATGTAGGTTTTTCACTGAAAATCAAGCTCTCTATTCTGCACATATGGAAAAATAGAAGATTATAAAAAAAAATTGAAAAATATGAGTGCACTAGATATTGAAGTCCTTGATCCAACTAAAAAAAAAAGAATTTTGATACATACAAAAAAAGTTGTGTTATACGGTCCACCTATGTCTGAATTATAATTGGTTTGACTTTGAAACTTGATTAAGGAAAAAATATTCAATAAAACACTATGAAACCAATTGGAAGCACTAGATATCATAGTTACAAATATAAATTCAAAAAAATTATAATTTTATCCTTCATGTAAAAAATGTTGTGTTATACAGTGAGCGTCAATCCTTAAAAATGGTGTTTACTAAAAAAAACTACTTTTCTATGGAGATGGAAAAAGAAGTGCAATCAAATTCCAAAAATTTTGGAAAAAAATTATTTAGAATCTACAGAAAAAATGCCACAAATCACTAGTTTGCATCATCTTCAAGTTCCTCACGGTTTAGCCACTATAGGTGCCCGAAAGTGAAGACTTAGTTAGAAAAAATAAGTTCAGTGTCCAGTTTGGCCAAAAATTATAAACCAGTATTGTGGGATCACCCTAAGCATGATGTTCCCTAAGAAGAGACCTTACATGAACCAATAAAATTCCTTTTGAATGTACCTTACACTATTTTTCATTTACAATAACCATTATATGAGCACTTTGCATAACACACTTTATTTTCCTGTAGTGCCATCCTACTTGTTCATGGGTGTCAAGCATATGAAGCTTTGTTTTCTAGGCAATCCTATTGTTGTTTTGTGTGGCACCTTATCAAAATTATCAAGAGGTATAGCTTTGGTATGGTTGTACATATGGGATCCAAACTTAGGTGTGACTTTCCCATAGCCACTTGCTTATGTGTGTGAGCACATACTGACCATGTACGTATGTGTCTCACCCTTTTGGATACTCACCTAGCGGACATCCTAAAGTTTTGTTGCCTCATAGTGAGCATGTGTTTTAGAAAAAAGATCTTAGACCTGATCCATAATGTGTGGGACAAATAGTCGAAGCTTAATCCGCCTTTTTCTTTAAATTTTTCTTTTGTCTTTATGTCTTTGAGATCACATGTTTGTGTATCTTGATGCTGGATATTGTGCGTTTCCTTTGTGCTTAAATGTTGGTTTGATGTAGGATCTTGGATCTTAGGGGCTTGGTTTTGTTCTTGATCTTTGTTATCCTATACCATCCACACTAGTACACTTGGACCCCTCTTGAATGTCTACTTTAGTGTGAGTTTGAAGCAAGTCCCTCCTCTCACTACACTAAAGTGAGGAATAAATGTAGTGTAGAAGAAATTATCCCTTTTTCACACTTAATTTGGGAATGATTAACCTAATGTTTCCTTGATCTAGTGTTACATAATGTGTTTTACATATTCACATTAGGTTTAGGGTCCTTTTTAAAATAGACCTAATTTTTCCTTAATTTAGTGTTGTAAAATGTATTTATTTACATCTTCACACTAGGTTTTTGGCCCTCTTGCATTTATGACCTTCAAACCATCATTAATAGGCCCTTAGGACCCTTTATTATGCATCCCAAGGCTTATTTCAACTAAAATCCCAACATAGTCATCAAATACACTTAATTTTCTAACCCCTCAACATTTCCTCAGCCCAAAAACCTTAGGTGGGACTCATACACCACCTTGGGCATATGAGTCTCACTAGGTGGGACCCATACATCACCTTGGGTGTATGAGTCCCACTAGGTGGGACCCATACGCCACTTTTGGTGTATGAGTCCCATTTGGGGCATTTTTGGGGTTTTGAGTGGGAAATTAGGATTTTGAATTCAAATGTCATGAATGTCAGCATTTAATATCTAATAAATGGTAAATTAGATGAAGTGCCTATATAACAAGGTTTCAAATCATCATTTCACTAAGAAATCAAGAGTCAAGCATCCTAATACTTCACAAGAGCATTATAGAGCATTCAAGAGCATTTTAAGAGCATTCAAGGGAAAATTATTCAAGTTTTATTGCAGCAATTAAGATCCATCATCATGTCAAAGGAATAATACATCAAGCATGTTGTTGAGCTAGCATTGTGATGTAGCATTCAAGATCAAAGTTAAGCATTGTTCCACATCTAATTCAAGATCAAGATCTACATTCCTTATGGCCATTTCATGTTAGATTGTAGATTTACATTTGAAGACATCATTCAAGGTATCATTGTTCATGTTTCATGTTTCATGTTCATGTTTTATTATTTCATCATAAGGTTTAATTACCTAAATGGGGTTTGATTGAGGTAAACCCCTATTTCGTAAAAAAAGAAACACTTTTTCTCTATCTTTGTGTGATTATAGGTTTATGGGTTGAAGAAAAAGTGGATTTGAAGCCTTCAAAAGTTCTAAATTGATAAAGTTGCAAAATTTGTCAAAGTTGTCCTGAAAAGATGTCAAGACTCACAAAAAATCATATCTAAAGCAAGATATCCAACCTATTTGCATGAAATCAGTGGGAAAGTACTTATTTGATCCATCTTCAGAGGCTCACAAAGTTTTTCTTCAAAATTCTACTCCTAGGACACTTCATGACAAAACGGGACAATTTGCATTAGTCTGGGAATATGAATCCTAGTACACCATTTTTACAAGCCTTCAATAGATCTAAACCAATCACCAGCAAGTTGTAGATTTTTCCTAGAAACCCTATATTGGGAGTAAATCACCCAATCTAGCATATGAGTCCCAGTACAACTTAAAAGTAGCAATTTTTAGGGTTTTTAGGTTTTGCTAAGTCATCTTCATTTATCCAAGTACTTCTTTTTTTTATTCTATTTATCAGTCTAATTAAATGCTTTCAATTTCCACTTTCTACATCATTTAGTTGGTTTTGTATTTTACTTTCATTTCTTTACTTTACAAGCCTTGCTTGGTGGTGAACCCTCTTTTAGTCTTTAATCACACCTTTAGGACACCTTATTGCAGATCTCTTTCCCTCATTTGCATCCTAAGATTGAGATCTCTAAGGTTTCCTTGAATGAAACTTGGAGGAAATTGGTGGTTCCATCTCCCAAAACATAGAGCGACAATTTTCAATGTTTCATAATAGAATATTTATAATTTATAGGTCTTTGGCAATTCACAACTAGTCATAAAATAATTCAACAATGAATTCCTTAAAAAATATAACAATATTATACACTATTTAAGTGCATGATAGATAGTTCTATGTAGTATTTCATAGATATATATATATATATATATTGAACAATTCCCTTGCATAACAAAAAAATTACCAATGCAATGGGCATCATTGAATTTATTTTAGATATTTCTAGTGAATCTCATGAGAATCATGTTAGAGTAATGTTGAATTCATAAGTACAATATATCAATAAAAACCAAAGAAATGTTCCAAAAATTAGAGCTACAATTTAAAAAGCTTAATAACTATAATCATAAGTAACTAGAGACTAGAAATCTATCTAATCTCTCAGAGATAAACTCCTCCCCACATCTCTTCTTAATCCATGTGTACATACCATTACCTGGAATTATATCAATCAAGTTAAAAGAATCAATATTATCTCTAAAAAGTGTAGATGAGGGTTCTAACCTCTCCACCCTACCTGTATTTTCCCTCATGCTAATAATAGCATTAAAATCACTACTGATAACCCATTGGAGTAAAGGAGATAAGAATCAAATAAACCTAATATGATCCCAAAGATGAAATTTTCCAAGAAACTTAGTTGGAGCATAAACATTGGTAAATAGGAAGATTTAACTAGAATCAAAGCTTGAGGCAGCCATAGTTAAGGATTTTCCACGAGCAATCCATGAAAGAGGAGAAATATTACATGGGTCTCAAAGAAAGAGAATCCTTCCATCATTACCTTGTGCCCCTCTACATTGGCATTGACCTCTCCACCACACCTTAGAGGCCACATTGAAATACCATCCATTAATAACTTAGAATCCTAGAAATGAACACAACATCAAGAGAGTACAGCCTAGCCAAATCCCCAAATAGCCTTTTGTCTAGGGGTGCTATTCAAACCCTTTATATTCCATGAAAAAGGAAATCATTTTTGCAAGTTAAAAAAGTGAGAGTTAATAGTTTGATCAAACCTTAATTCACCAAATTCTCCCTCATTATTTTCATTTTATCTCTTTCTACCCAACTTGAAAGGCTTCTCTGAGCCCCCTTTTTAAAGTTCTTCTATTGCAATCATAATGGAGGTAGGACTTTGCTTCCCTTATTAGGCTCCTAAACTTCTACCTATGGCATTGGATCATGCAAGGCCAAAGTCACACCATCCCCCAAAACATTGCCCTCAAGTAGAGCCAACACCTCAAGATTCATCCAAATTATGTATGTGTCCATCTAAGAATTGATCTGTTCCTCCCCCAAAATGCTGATATTCTCTTTAGAATCCACTTGATCCACCCCCATATTATCTAATCCAAACAACAACCTATCTAAATTTCTTTCAAGCTGATCCAAATCCTCCAAATGCTTGAAACGATTGAACATAGCATCCCCTTGTCTATCCTTTAGAGATCTCTTTAACCCTTTGTCCTTATTGTGAGTCTTAATAGGGATAAAACCCTCCTTATTAGTCTCCCCTTATGGAATAGAGGCCTACCCTTTATCCTATAGAGGTGGTGGATGAGAAGGCATCTTGGTTGCGCAATAACCCTTGTAAGCCCCCTGAAGAACTAAGCTTGGGATATTTCTTCTATAAATTTTTATATTTATGATAGATCTAACAACGAAATGAAAGAGCTTGATAATCCTATTATTGAATTGAAGAAGTGGATCCAACCTAAATCTCCATCGAATTTGGAAATGAATTATTTAAATCAATTTCAACACAAATATAGGTAAGCAAGATTACATTCTCATCCAACATTTGTTGAGATAGACCCACCGGTTTTCCTAAAAGCAGTCCAATCATGTGCAAGATATCATTCGTCCAAAACTCCACTAGAAGCCAAGGTAGATTCACCCAAACTAGGACCATTGATCAAAGCTCCTCAGCTAGATTAAACCCTATGTGCCATGGTCTAATAAACAATCCCACTTGGTTGCATAAATAGGCCCCCCTTCAAAAGCCATATTTTGATCTTCCATGTAGGAGAATAACACCATGAACTAATTGTTAGTTTCCTACATAACCTCCATATCTCCCTCTTGATTCCAAGTTTAGTGAACTTACTATAGACACTAGAAATGGACGCTTCACTCCCTTGTCCACAAAATGGGTACAAGGAGAGGAATCCAATTTCACAATATTCACATTCAAGAATACCTTAGAGACCTCGGCCCAATGAAGGATGTGAGAGATTTGACTGTAAGGAATCCTTCGAGATGGTTGAGACAAGAAAGGGGTTCAACACCAAGTGTAAACTTGGAAAATATAAAATGTTTGAAAATATAGTGTGATATGCATAAAGACCTAAAAATGCAAGTAGAATGTAACAAAAATTATGAAACTAGAAATGTGCACCTGGAAACTTGTTGGAGATGGAATGGAGCTCTAGAATCCTAAATAACTTGTTGTTTATGATGACTAGGACTAATACGCTAGGTTGGGTGAATCAATCCAGTTTCAAGAAAACTATGTCGAAACAAGTTTCAGACAAAAGGGTACTTAGATCTACAAAAATCTTGTTTAGACCTGGGTAGTGGGACTCATTTTCCAATAGTGGTGAATCAGTCCACTTCTAGATTTCTAGAAATTCAAAATGGGATTCTGCAGCTCCCAGTCTACTCCATTGTTCCTAATACAAATCCAGGTCTAAAACTATCAAATTCAACCTGTAGTCCTTCTCCAAGGCTTGTTTGCAACTTTGAAAACTTTGAATTGCTTTGAAAACTTGATGGAAACTTTTCCAATCTTGCTCTTTGACAAATTTGCAACCTAGACCTACAAATCACATGCAAAGAGAGGGGAAAATGTTGTGGGGTTAATGAATAGGGGTTTTCCTTGGTCAAACCCCTTATTGGTAATTAAACCCTTGAAATGAAATGAAATTAAATAGAGAATGATGATTAAACAAATAATGATGTTTCAACTCACCAAACCCTAGCAATAAGGTGTTGCAAACATGTAAGTACCGGCTCCAATGGATGTGGACTTATACTCTCGCTTGATAGATCTTGAATGCAATGCTTGCTTGAATCACACAATCCTACACCACAAATGTTAGCTCTAAAACAACATGATGTAAACAATCTTTGGCATGATGAATGACACTAGAAGAATGCTCTTGAATGCTTGATAATCTACCCTTGAAATGCCTTGAATGCTCTTGTGAATGCTCAAATGCTCTTGTGAACTATATGCATGAATACTTGAATGCTTGATTAGGTAGCCAGGATGAAATCAGAGAAAGAACCTTGTATTTATACTAAATTATGCAATAAATCTTGAAATTACAACACTACAGGCCAACCTTAGATCTTGGAGAATAAAACCCTGCCAAAATTTTGAATTATATTTTAATTTTCAACTAAAGGGGACTCATTCGCCACTCTGGGTGAATGGATCCCACATAACGGGACTCATTTTCCCTGAATGGTGAATGAGTCCCACCTTAGGAATTTAAGGTGGGTTTCAGGATTTTAATGCTTTAAATGATATTTGTCATGATTATTCCCAAAAAATCACATAATTAAGGCCTATGGATGCAAAATGGAGCCAATTAAAGCATACGAAAGCCCAATTATTAATGACAAACCTAGGAAAGTGTGAAAGTGTGCTACAACACTTTTAAACACTTTGAAATAAGGCTTGGTAAATGATGAAAAGAGGATATTTTATTAACAAGACCCTAGAAAAGTGTGAAAGTGTGTTACAACACTTAAGTAAGGTACCATTTAAGTCTTTTTTAGTTCAAAAGGGCCCAAGACCTAATGTGAATGTGTTATCCACATTACAACATTAAATCAAGGCAATATTAAGCCAAAATCACAAGGAGGGCCCAAACGAGTCAAAAAAAGTAAAAGGGTTACTTTTTTAGTGACCACATTTACAAATTAGAGAATGATTCCACAAATAGTTTACATCCTCCACAATCAAATCTGGTTGGATTACCAAGACTAGATGAGAGACTCCTCTCCATGCATCATTTCACCTTCAACATGTGAGGCCCTCCAGCCTGAGATGAACCTCCTTCATTTAAAGCCTTGCTTAAAAATATTAACACTTTGGATTGGTTTGATTAGGGTGATCGACCCCCGTCACAACCTCAAATAAAGATATATTGGTAAAACCCCTGGATCCTTCACTTGGCACCACATTTAGCCAAAAAAATCAAAAGAAAGCCAATCAACATATTGTGCCTACACCCAAACCCCATGTAGTAGCACCCCCAAACCCAAGCACAGAAAAACCCCCAAAAATGCCCTAACACCACCCCACATACCACGATCTATAGATGAGAGGAAGCGAGATCAACGAGCTAGACTGGCTTATCCAAAACTATGACATGGAGCTTCTCCCTCACAACGCACAGACCTACAACTATGCCCTTATTACAAAATGTAGCCCCATTTGTCTCTCCTAAAAATTCTGGATGCCTTTTTTATTATTCATTTTATATTTTATACTCTTTGTTTAAAATAACCAATAATTATAAAAAATAATTTTGTGAAAATAATTTTAGTTTTATATTTACATTTAATCTTAAATTTTACATTTTGCATTATATATTATATTTTATTTTGTATATTTTACATTAACACTATGTTTAACATTTTATATTTAACTTTATGTTTTAAATTAAATTGAGTATTTAATATTTTTCATTAAATTATATATTTTATACTTTAAATGAATAAAAAGAAATATATAAAATAATTTTTTTTAAAAAATAAAAATTGTATATTATGATATATTTATATAAATTATCAATTAATGAAGAAATATTAATTAATAAAATATATAAATTGTACATCACAAAAAATTAGAAAATATTTAGCTGCAGTCCTATTATAAAAATTAATACAATCTTCAACAAATAAAAATAATTTAATAAGCATTGCCATATTCCTGTTAATGATATGTCATAGCAAATTGCTTTAAAATTGTGTTTAAATAAAAAGGTTGAACCAATAAGCTACCATTATGCATCAATCTGCATGATGCATGGATGGGTGCATCCATGGGGCTACAGCTGTTGCCAATTTGTAGCACATGGCATCCATACACACTCATGCATAAACACGTACTCTCTAACATATTAACAGACATCTAGTTTTCTATCAACATAATCCTTGAACCTCCTTTAAGTGCAAGTGCTAGTTATATTTTTTCAATGTTTCAGTTTTTCTCACTTGTTGTTCTTAACTACTCTTAATAAATATTTTAAGATAGAATTTAGAGAGTATCTTTCAGTTTCAAGAGATTACTAACTAATCAGTCAAAAGTATACAAGAATGAATGCTATATAATGTTATGTTTTATGTCATTTATAATATAAACAATTGAAAACAAATTGATCTGATTTCGATTTTAAGATAATGTACTAATCATAAAAATTAATGAATTAAATTATAACAGTGAAATTTGTGTATTAAAAATTCTAACTTTAATTTAATAATTAAAAAAAACTTTAAATATCCAAATATATTCTCCTATTACCAGAATTTGTTGACATTTCATTCTCATGAAAGAGCTTCAATAATCACTACTTATAAATGATTTTATTGAACGGAGAAGACATTGTTGGATGGGATAAACAATTCAAATTAGTTTTTATAATCATTAATCCATTCTTCGATGATCATCATCTCTTTTCGTCGTTGTTCTTTCAGCCAGACTGGATCGTCACTAGCACTTGGAAATGCAATGTCTTCACAATGCGTTCCTGCGTGACATTTAATTCTGTTAAGATGAAACTTTTTCTATTTGGTTTTTGGGAAGGAAAATAAATAAATTCTTAACCAACTTACCCTCTTCTGTAGCGATCGCTTGAATGCTTTCAGAAATATTCACCAACACACTGAAATTCCATTCAGAACATGTCCAATTAACAACAAAGTAAAATATAATACAAAGATTAATGAGCATGAAATCTCATAAGAAGAATCAGTCACCTTCCACTGCTCCATGGATCTCTTAACCCATTGGAGAAAATTATATTGCTTCCAAAATCTTTCAACACTGTTTTTATGTCCTGCGCGTTAATTATAACCAAAGCTATCTTAACAACAATCAATCCTAAACCAAATTCTCGTGTCTGTTTAACTGTAATGAAAATCTGACTAAGATATAACTTAACTGTAAAAAAATTCAACAAAATCAGATAGTATAGTAAAATTTATATACATGTCCTCCGAATTCTGTCGTTGCCCAGTGTTGACGTGGCACGACTCCGTATTTAACGTAGCAATCCCTGGAATAGGATTTGATATCAAAGCGGGAGGGCGGTAACATTGTCGTGCCAGGAGGATTGCTTATTGGAAACACCATTTCAGTGCAAGTCTGCGATTCAAAAGAGCTGTTAGACGGGCAGCCTAAATTCATTTCGTCTTAATAAAACAAAGAATCTCAGAAACCTGCCACTCCCATGGGGGATAACTGAATGAACTCAAATCCAAGCACTGTCCTTCGGATGAGTAATTTGCTGCAGCCGCTATTCTGGTAACAGTGTCTGCATCTTCGGGTAGGCTATTGATGGCGTTGCAGATCTGCAGTAAGCCCACGTTACATAATAGAACTAGTTAATAAGTAATAAATTGGTATGGCCAGAATGTTTAGGTAGCGTATTTACTCCTTTCACTTCCTCGAAATTGTACTGTGCTGCGCCATCGTACATTAATTCAAGCGCATCGTAAAGGGCGCCCTTATCCGTAATATTCCTGCGGCAGAAATACTCGGTCAAGAGATTTTCATTACGGGATGCTTAATAGTGCGTTTGATGTTACTTACTCGCAAGTGTTAAATAGCTTGCTTAGGTTTAGCAAGCCTTGAGGGCTAGACGCCATTTTGTCCATCAGATCCCACGATTCATTAACTCTTCTGTAGCAGATGTCGCTTACATTCTGCGCAATGTTCTCAAAACTCAAATTTAATGATAATAAATGTGAGATTAAGCTGAAAGAAATGAATGAACATACTCTGAAATCGTTGGTGACAACGCTGCCATAACCATAAGTGGGAGTGATGTCGTCGAAGTAAAGAAGAGGTGCAGATGATGCGAGGGCGCCGATTGTGAGGTGCGGATACTTGAGGCGAAACCATGCAGCTAGCACTGCATAATACCATTTCAATCATTGAATCCTACTTACTTCCAACAGAGAATACTGACTCGTGCCAAAGAAATCCTACTTACTTCCACCATATGATCCACCAAACACGACGAATGGACAATTCTCAGCCTTTAATGTTTTCTTCAGATAGACAATGACGGTCGCATAATCAGCCAAGGCCTGCGTGGATGTGAAGTAGCCCATTGTGCTCGCATTTGCAAACGCCTCCTCCTCTCCCCCGAATGGCATTGACGTCCCATAATAACGGTGCTGCACACCTTACCACAATTAGCCCTAATGACATACTTATCAAAGCAGAAGCCCAATGAAAACGACCGAACCTACTCAACTTGTTCTGTAATATAACACGCACAGAATATGGAATTAATGAGAAACTGTAATACTACCTCTATGAAGACCACAAGAGCTTTGAAGTTAGGAGCCTGATCTATCATAACGCCCACGCCTAAGTCGCCGGTAATGTCAGATTCCTCACCCAGCCATACAAATATGGGAGAATTGTTCTGAGCGCCGCCCCAGTTGGACCTCTCGAGGAAATATCTCTGGGGAAAGGTTTGATAGCTCTCTGGCGTGTATCCAAAATGGTCTAGGATTTGGGTATAGTTGTATGCTTCGTACGAAGCCATACTAGAAACGTTAGAATTAGTGATTCTAGATCTCCTTAACTTCTCAAGAAAATTCCCACGCAGTCGATACTTCCCGAGAATCGATGCCATCTCACTATGCCCTCCAACTCCCAAAGCACCGCCTCCCTCCAAAACGCAAACCATGACCAGCAGAACTGTACACAGCAATCCAAATTTTAAAGGATGGAATTCCATTTCGTATTCCTTCTACAACACTGTTCTGAGCCTTAGCTTTTCTCAAATTTAAACGGATGTATACCAGATTTTATAGTGCAGGGAGGTCTATCATATCTATATATTTACATTTTCAGCCGTATTGTTTGAAGGGCAATCTATCATATGAACGCAATATATAACAAAAATGTCAACACAAACATATCTTTTATAAACAATATATACCAAATTTAATATTGTAGGGAAATCCACCATAATTATAATATACTTTCACCCGGGGACACCAATGATATGAACCGAATTAATAACAGACATGACTCATCGTAGACACGCAATTGACAAGAACAATCAAAACCCGGAATTTTAAAGAACAATGCAGACGACTTCACGAATATTACAGGGAGGACGATCTGTTCTATGCACAGAATTGAATAGATATAAATCTAATCAATATTTGATGCCCATATTTAGTAGTTTTTGCTGTAAATATAATTAAAATTTTAAACAAACCTTAAAAAATTGTAGCAAACAGTTTGCAATTTGGATCGTTTCTTGTAGAATTAGTTTCTGGTAGTTTTAGAGGTCGACTTGCTGTCAATTTGGAGCGTTTCTTTTGGAATTAGTTTCTGGTATTTTTAGAGGTCTTGGAGCATTTCTTTTAGAATTAGTCTCTGGCATTTTTTAGGGGTCGACTTGCTGTCAAATTGGAGCGTTTCTGTATGTAATCAGTCAATAAAAACATTGTCGTAGTCTACAATTTCAGCAGTATTATTTCTTAGTATGCTCATACCAGAAGTTTTGTGTATGTCGACTTTTAGTTGGTTTTCATATAGATTTAAAGATAGCGAGTTTAATTTAAAAAAATTATTTGGTGTTAAAGTAATTGACTTTCTATGTTGATGGGTTGTAGGTTATTCATTTGAGATTTCTTTAACAATTGATCATGTCAAATATCAGTTTTGTGTTCATTTTTGGATTTAATGGAAATGATTATGATTATTGGAGCATTAAGATAATGACTCTTTTAAAAAGATGATTTATGGGATATTATAGAAATTGACTATCAAAAACAGCTATTAAGAAAGTTTTAAAAAAAACTATCAAGCCTTATTTCATATTCAAATAGTTTAGATAAGAATTTATTTTCAAGAATTGCAAAAGAAAAGATCATAATGGATCCTTGGATGACTCTACAAGGAGGTAACCAAGGTAATGATAAAGTCAAAGTATTCAATTTGTAGACTCTAAAGAGAGAATTTGAGATGCATGAAACATAGACCTTTATGTTTGGTTAAAAAGTAATGTTCATTAGAAAATAAACAAAAATTATAATTAAATAAATATATTGTAAACTATACCTTTTGAAATCTTACTCCAAGGCTACAATTCCTCAATATTTTATATCATGGTGACTCAATTTGATGATCTAACCATTGTGTCTAAATACAAATTTCTTCTAAAATCATATCATAAAGAGTAGATGGTCCATTCAAGAAGCTTTGACCAAAAGACCTTGAAATGAATGACCTTCATCTGAAAGCCCTTCAATCAAAGGTGCAAAGGTACTTTCATTCAAAATTATTAAAATGTTCAATTATATAAACAAATAAATATGGATTATTCTAAATTAAAAAAATGGTCACATTTTTGCAGACAAGTATTTTTTTTTTGTTTTTTGTTTTGAGGAACTATTTGAATCAAAACTTTATATAGAAACACCCATTGATAGTGAACTATATCTTTCATTAGCTCCCACACCATTTCAAGATGGGTCCCTCCTTCTTGATGAAGCCACAAAAAAATAATATAGGTATAGAGGTAGGACCTAAGTTCACACATATACCAACTACACATCCTAAGCTAAAAGAAGAAATCTTTGCAATACATAGAAATTATCTAGATGTATTTGCATCATCCTATATTTATATGCTTGACTTGTACCCTAACTTGTTCATTTAGTACCTTGTGGTAGAAAGTGGTACTAAACAAATTCATCAAAACTTTAGGAAAATGCACCCTAAGGTGTCCCCCCAATTAAAGAAAGAACTTCAAAAGTTGTTAAATGTTGGATTCATTTCACCCATCTACTACCCAAAGTGTGTGTCTATTGTAGTTCTAGTGAGAAATAATACTAAAGAGATCAGCGTATTTATTTACTTTAGAGAAATCAACAAAAAATTCCCTAAGGATGAAATTCCTCTTCTCAATATCAACATGATAATAGATTTGAATAATGATCATGTGATATTGTCTCTTATTGATGAATTTTTTGGTACAAATGAACTCATATAACACTAAAGAACTAACATAAGATATCATTCATTACCCCATATGGAAAACTCTACTATAGATCTATTTCTTTTGGCCTAAAAAATATTGGAGCCACTGCCATAAAACCATGACCATCATATTCCATGATAAGTTGTATGATATTATTGAGACTTATGTGGGTGCCATCCTCGAAAAATAAAAACATAAAACATATTATCCAACCATCTTGCATCATATCTTTTAGAGACTCTAAGAATATAAAGTCAAACTAAATCCCAAGGAATGTGTCTTTAGAGTTATATCAAGAAAATTCTTATGGTTCATCATTTCCAAAGATGGAATTAAAGTAGATCCTAACAAAGTAAAATATATAAAAATATTTTCACCCCTAGGAGTCTCATATAGTTATAGAACCTATTGTTAATATATATAATGTCATTATCCACCTAGTTAGCTAATCACCTTTCTATGATTGACTTATTCACACCTAGCTTAAGTTTACTTAGGTTATTTCATACTTTTACCTCACTTCATATGATTGAGACATGTGTCCTCATCACTTGAGACACCTAATAACACTTTCCCACACACTTGTCAAGTGAGTTCATAAGTGTTGCACATTTGGAAGGTTAGTTGATTATTCAATCCTACCATCCTACCTCATCTACCTTTCCTATATATGCAAGGTTCCTCATTTTTATCACACACTTTTTTATATTGTATGATAGATATCCTATTGTGTTCTTTATTGCACCTATGGAAGGTTATCAATTAACGCTTTCTAATATTTGCATTCTCTACAATGGTATCAAAGTTGTGAGAGCATCTTCCTTTTCGTGTCAAAGTGACTCCCACACATAGCCCTATCAATGGATTGTTGTGGAGCCAATAAAACACCTCCATTGCATATGAAAGGCTAGAGAAACAAAGAAATACCCTTTTTTATTATTATTAAATTTTTACCTAATTATTTTTTTCAAATTTCTGCCATTATATGAAAAAATTATAATTTTATTTTTTAAATATCAAAGGGTCAATCTTCCCTTTTCCCATCTACTAGTTTGGGTTGATATTTGTTTTTATAGAGATTTTGGCTATTTAAGCCTATTTGCAAAGTACTTGGCCTCTCTAACCTCTTTGGAGGATTTTATGGTTTTATAGTTGTTAGGAGGGTTTTGTTTTGGCCCTCCACACTGTCACATTGCTTGGAAAAATGACCCATTCTCCATTTTGTAGTGCTAAGCTACAACATTTCACCAAGTTAATTGCAATGGTTTTCTTTATTGAACATGCACCCACCAACTAATTAAAGGTCTCACCCTCCAAGTGGCACTCTCACATGCCTTACATATCTCCATACACCACACATCAAAGTGATATCAAGCTCTTTTATGTTTGAATTATTTATTTTTTGAGTATTTTGATCAACTAGAGAATAATGTTATCATTGTTATATTAATATTTTTCTTCCATGGGTTCACCAAGTACCTACAAGATGTAACATTATGCCCATATGCAAGCCCCATTACTTAATCCAACTTACCAAAGTACTTGGCCTCTCTAACCTCTTGGGAATCATCAACTAACATTTATTCACACTCATTTTGAGCCCCACACACCTCCATTGACTCCAAGTGGTGCCAAAATCAAAGCCTTTTAACTTCAAGGACATATTCAAGTCACATCTCCTCTCATTTGGATAATTCAACACTGTTGTTTTCTATTTGAAGGCTAGAAGCATGAGTTTGTAGTTTTCAGGCACGTATAAACAAAGTAATATAAGAAGAACTAGAACCATTTGTTTTCCTTGGGCATTCCATTTTTCACTAGATTCATTGAATTTTTCTCTACATCACCATCAAGGTCATACAAACACTAGATTTCTACCTCTACCCCATGTTCCCTCTAAGAGTGGTTATTTTTCTCTTTCAATAAGTCTCCTCATCTGTACATGACCTCATTCTCTATTTTTGACATCTTATCAATTGACTCAAGGTCGACTCACCACTACCTCTCTTAATGACTCTTTGACTTGACACTAATTATCATTGTTAACTCTACTAGCTATTTTTACTATTAGTGATTTGTAAAATTGACTATCATTTGAGTGAAGTGTTTGTAAGGTGGGATTCTGTTTTTTTTTGCATAGCTTGTAAATAAGGAGTCATTTTTTTTAGTGTAAATAGTTGATTAAAATTTGGTTCCATCTAGTAGAGCTACTAAAAATTTTGAATTTTTTTGAGATGAGTCTTGCCTTGTCATGATTTTGAGCTTTTGTGTCCGAGGGTAGAGTTTAGGGTTTTGGTTAAAAACCCTCTTTTCAAAATTTGTATAGTCATAAGCCTTGAATGTTCTAATCCTCTCTTGACCTATCACACCTAGTTGTTGGCCACTTTAGTTGTAACTTGAGCCATTGAAATTTTTATTCACACCAACCCCTTTTATCTAAGTCTGTCAATCACCATATGCAAGTTTATCATTTTAATTTTTCCATAACCAAGCTAAACAATTCATGTTTAAATACTTATGTATTAAATATTTATTCTCGAGGGTTAAGTATCATTGACCTACTCATGGCCCCATATTTAAAACTAATTTTGTTGCATGTGCAAATATTACCAACCATTCAATCTCAAGAATTGATCCTGGTCGTTCCACACTAGCCCCGTGTGATTAAAATAATGGTTAAATAAAATTCATAGGGTCAGTGGGCTATTGAAATGTGTACCACCATAGGTGTGGGCCCAATCTTTATTGTTGAAATCAGTGTCTTAAGTTTTAGGTCAACGACCAAGATGTGATGGTGAGATTGAATTTCAGTTGTTCCTTGCTCACCCCGCGAGATTAAAATATTGCTTTAATAAAATTTGTGGGGTCAGCAAGCTACCACCACATGGATTCTATAGTCACTTAGAATGAGAGAAGGTGAAGCCCAAGGGAAAATGAGTTAGTGTCCAGTTGGAAAAATCCCATTGGCCAATGGAGTGGTGCACAACAACGATGGAAATTCAAACATCATTGACTCGATCTAAGTTGTCAGAAAGGCCATCTCACAAGGAGACTGACAACGAACATTCAAAACTGAAGGTACAAACATGGTAGCCATTTTTTCTTTGTGCAAGCAAGCAGTAATGGTAGAAAGGACTTCCAAAGCTACCCAATTTTGCTCAAAGTGGATGTAAATGATTGGTTTTTGCATAATTGATAATTGTGAACAAATTTGGAGTGCACAGTAGATTGAGAAAGGCATTTGTAGAGTCTAGCATGATCAACATTAGGGTTTCCTTTGAATAAAAGGTCGTGAGTAAAATAAACATAGCTTTCTGTGTTTTATTCAAACTATTTGGAATTAGAGTTAATATTCACTGCATATTCAAACAAATTGGCTTTTGTGCTTTGTTTTAATTGCTTTACTGAGGTTTGAATTTGCTTTAGGTCATAATTCTATCAAACCTTTCAATTTTTTTACCTTTGATATGAGCCCTAGGTTTCAATTAATAGCTAGGTCTTAAATCTTTTTGTGTCAAATCCCTAAATCATTTTGAACTTATCCCATTTCCAATGGCGCCCAAAACATGAACCACTAACTTTAAAACACCATCCAGACTGCTCTCCCAAGATATAGTTGACATATTGAAACCCTCCACTAACAAAAAGGTTGAGGGAATAATTTTTTTTTATGGCCCTAGAATCAAGGAAGGATTAATGGACAAGTAGTTTTCTATTAAGGATGTCAAAGTGTCTTTCCCTAGATGGAAATTATTTCAACATTGGTTCAGAAATAGAAATATTGGTGTGCCTATTTGGTAGAAACATATTCAATGAACTCATTAATGGAGAGATCTTGAACATTGTTTTCAACAATTGTGGTAGAAAGATTATCAATGTCTTCAACCATAGGGTCAAGTGATGTTGACATTTGTTGAATTGGATCATTGTTGGGAATTTTTGGTGTATTTTTATCATGATTGAAAAAGTGACTTGGATATGTGTAGGATCATCATGGAAAAAATAGGCCCTTAAGTGTCAAAAAAATCAGAAAAATCAAAGTTAGGAAACTTGATGTAAAAATTTGAATAAGTTATCTATATTATTTAAAAAATATGTAAGAATAGAATCTATAGAAAATTGAATGTAGTTTCTAAACTACTAGTTTTTTTTAAAAAATAAAAAATCTATTTGGTGAAAATTTGAAATTTCAATGCAGTAGTACTTAAATTTCAGGGAAAAAATAAGAAGTAGGTATATGTCTGACCACCCTAACCACAATAAGATGATAATATTTTTTTATAAGATTTTAGATATAAGTAGAGGACTCATGTCCCGATGTGATGCATATTTTTTGTAATTTTTTCCAAGTAAACAATTAATTATTTTTTTATTACAACTTTTAAAAATATAAAAACTCGTATGTCCGACCACCTTAACTTGGTCAAAACTTCATGAAATTGAATTTTTCTTTTTTTAATCCTATAGTATGTGAAGTATAGAATGTGATGCATGTTTTGGATTCAAAAAATGTGATACTATTTGAAAGCTATAGATGTTTTTCAATCAATCTATCAATCAAGACTTTAGTCATAATTTCAATAGAAAATGAATAATAATTACTTATTAAATTCTAAGTAAAGCATAATTTATATTGGTGGAAACCTGATAATATCTTTTAAAAACCCTTTTCATTTCATCAAATTTGGATTAAAAAAATGTCGTCGGCCACATACGCATCATATTGCCACTTTTTGGCCCATCATGATCTTGCACATACCAACTCTTGATATATTTTGATTTGATCTTCAGACGAGGTAGAAAAATATTCCATATGCTCTTTGATGGATAGATCTTGATCATTGTTTCAACAATTGTGGTGGGGATATTGTCAATGCTATCACTAGTGGTTGAATCTTCATTGTTATCCCCAATAGTGATTATCTTTTGATTAATGAGATCTTGGATGAGATTTTTGAGTCAAATACAACTTGATGTTGCATGTCCCTTTGTTTTGTGAAAATCACAATGGTGCTCCTTGTTATACCCTAGTGGTTTAACTAGGGGTTCTTGATAGTTCCGATAGATGGGGAGCTTGATGATATTTTCTTGTACCTATTGTTGTAGGACTAATTTGATTGGTTTCCCAAGTGACGTGTATTTTTTGTTTGTTGCCTTGTGAGATTTGTACGTTAAGTTGACCTTGTAATTATTTATTTTTGAGATGTGTGATTGATCTTCGAGATGTGGGGGTTGGATTTGTTGATGTGGTCGATCTTGATATCTAACTTCTTGACATTGGAGATATTGTTCTTGATGTGGTTGTGGACACACCTCAACGCTTTGATGACATGGTTCAATCAAAGGAAGAGTGTAATGATTTTGGAGTGAAGATGTCTCTTGGATCAATATGTCAATTAGTTTGGCAGGTGAAGAAATTTGATCTCGTAAAATGTGATCTTTATTTTGATATTGATACCCTTGATATAGTTTATTTAGCTTTTGTTCAAGTAGATTTGGAATGTGTATTTGTGGTGTTTGTATGTGATCATGGAAAAATTGATTTTGGACAATGTTCTGATTTGGGATGATGTTCAGATTTGGCATGATAGGTTGAAATTGAACATTGTTGTGGTTGGGAGTCACATTGCCTTGATTTAGGTAACTTTGATTTTGCATGGTGTTACGTTGACTTGGATCAATACATGGAGTTGTTAACATCTTATTTGGACTTTGAACAAAATTTGCATGATTTGCAAACATATCTATCCCAAAGTTTAAATTTGAAATGTTCATGTTTGCAATACTTGTACTTGGCATGTATGGATTTGGTTGGATGGTGTTGTTTTGTGGAAGACTCATGCATTGGGTGTTTGGTTGATAGATTTGTAGGTTTGCACTCAGATTTAAATCTACCATTGAGAAAGGTGCTCCAAACTCTTGACTGGACATACTCACATTTTTTTGTACCATCGAGGTTTGTAGGAGATAATGATCCCATGCACAGATTGCATAAATGTGAGTTTTTATAATCAATCAACAATGTAAGGCTCCGATAGTTTGGTTGGTTTAGACCACTCATGATATATGGATCAAGTTTATATTCCATGTTCTTCTTTTGTTTTGACCTTGTTGCAAAAGTGACCTCTAAGGTTTTTAGGACCAATGATGAGATGAAGGATGAAAAGGGGTGAATAATATGGGTGTTGAATGTTTAGGGACTTTGGATCAATGCTAGACTTAGGGTTTGATTTGGATTGTTTTGATTGGATAAATGAATTTGTAAACCCTAAGATGTTAGATGTGATCTTAGGATGATCTTGTTCAAAAGGGTAATAATTTAACTAAGTGTGTGAGGAAGGATTCATCCAAACACATCTAACTAAATAGATGGTTTTGATTTGGTTTAAGGATGTACCCAAGTCTATATTATGATGTTTCCAAAGATCTAAAGTTGTTTGTGAGATGGAGATGATAAATGTTTTGATGAATGAAGTGTTTGATTTGATCATAAATGAACCTAATAGGGACCTTGTTTACAAGACCAAGATAGTGAAAAACATGCTTTTCTCTAAGAGTAGTTCAAAACCAAAAGACCAATGTTTGCATGAAAACCATATGACCAAAATATGTCAAGCACATGTGTGGGGTACAATTGTTTTAAATTTTCTTAATAATTTCTTTTTATCACAAACACACTCTTGATTAGCTTTTAAAACTAGATGTCCAATGTCTCAACTTCTCATTCCACAAGGTATATCATGTGAAAATTTGATGAAATCAAGGCAAGGGTTACCTATTGTTTAACTTTAGTAATAAAATTGAGATATAATCTATGGATATGAATCTGCAAATGGCTAAAATTTCAACATACATCATTAGCAACAAAGAAAATAATCACATCCATATAAAATAAATCAACATGCTTCATGATGCAATCAAAACAACAAAAGATTAGATAAACTAGTTGAAAGCATACAATAAAACATGAAGTAAATAATATCTCATATTGGATTGGTGCTTCTATGGAAAGAAGCCCTTTCCCAATCCTTGCTTAAGCTCCATGATGAAAATGCTATGAAGAATGATATGGAAGGCTAAGATGATATGGTATGAATTCAAATGACAATGTTGCTTTGTGTATGAGATTATGGAGGATTAAACCAATGGAGTGGATCCTTATTTATAGAATAGAATGATATAAGAATGCCAAACATTGAGGATGCGGGACTAAAAACAAGCCAATGAAAAGAGGCCACTTGTCAACTTGTGATAGGATGAGGAATGAGCACATTTTGGTCAATGTGCCAAAGAGATGGAGATTTCAAATTTGAATTTGAGAGTAAATGCTGAGTTTGACCTTTATAAAGGGACATGTAAGAGCCATGTAAGAGCTCATAAATGCTTTGTTGGATGTACATGTCCACTTGTTTTTGAATTCAAACTTGAGGGAATATCCCACAAAAATGTCATGTTGATGGAAAATGTTGATTTTAATAAATCAATAAATTGATTTATTGGTGCAAGTGGGAAAAGCTAGACGATGTGATGGGTGGTTAGGTTAGATTAATCAAGATTAGCTTAGCTTAATAATGATTAGATGCTTTGACCCCTTTGACTTGAATATTTTGATTTATTTAAATCAAAAAGGGATTAAAGGTGATTTCAGACTTGATTAAATAAAGGATTGATTTATTTAATCAAGGAGGGTGATATTAGGATCAAGTTGATTTATTTAATTTAAACTAATGACTTTAGGAGATTGATAAATAAACTTGATTTATTTGTTGAATGGATGAATATGACCTAATCGAATGCATGATGCTAATTTTGCATGTCTACATTTTGTCCCTCTTTGAAGCAATGCACTTGCTATGTTGGTTCAAAGAATAAACTTGCCGCGATCAAAATTAAAAAAAATTATGATTTTTTTAGATGCCCCAGTGGAAAGAAGTGCACTAGTACATTGCCCCCTTGAGAGATCAAGCAAAAAGATTCGATTTGAGGGTTGATCTAACGATAAAGAGGTTCAAGATGGATGGTTATGATGATGATGATGCAAATGAGATGATTTCAAGATGCTTAGAATAACAAATCTATATTATCTTAAACAACTTAAATAATGATATGATGTGAGATGGATGAGATGGATGATGTGATATGCTATGATTATGCAATGGACGCTTTATGCAAATATGTGATTTGTGAGATGCTTAGACTAATAGATCCATATTATGATGATGATTATGCAATGCATGTGAAATGATCGGTGTTTCCTATTATGTATGATATGAATGATATGTGGTATGCTGACGGTTTGTGGATGCAAGATGTATGTATGATGGATGATGATCTTAGTGCAGAAATGAGATGATGACAAGAGGATACCACAAGTTCATGATCTGACGAGACTTTATTAGAGATAATGATGAGAAATGATGATGATGGATGGATGATGATTTGCTTATCAAGGATTGGGGTTTTAAAAGGGATACTTACCTTATGTTTGATAACACATGTAGATACGATGCATCAAGGTATAAAGAACCAGGATGGCGTTGTACCTAGTGTGATGGACTTTGACTCAACAAATAGATAGGAGTATTCTTGTTCACGCTTGACATACAAAAACCTTGCTAGGACGTACCTAACAACGCAAGTATTCACCAAGTTATTTTACAAGAGCATCCAACAAGCACAACAGACAAAAGGATAATGATCATTGCCCCATTCCTATCTCTCTAAATCCTTAGTTCAGATATCATCGAGAGGTCCTTGGAATGAGCACAATAAGATAAATCAAAAGAAAAGATCAAGTACATAAACAAGCCAATGTTCTTCATATCTCTAGCCAAAGAGATTATTTTGATAGGATAAGAATCCAAATGATATCCAAAATGATTCCCATTGTCGGAATGATATATCCTAGGACATGCATTGTATAGGATGATGATGGGTTGATAAGTTGATTGATAGGCTGTTGATATAAGGTTGATTGACATGTCTAAAAATGATCAAGAGTTTGATTTTGTTTTTTTGTTGTTTGCTTTTGGTTTTACGATTGAAGCTTGCTTTTTCTGGTTGTGGTTGTTTCTGTTTGTTTTGCCAAAGGATGAAGGTGATGATCAGTTTATTACAGATGATTGATTATTTCGAGTGAAAGCGAAATGGGATGGATGGATTTTTTCAAATATTTGGATGTTTTGACATTTTTGGAATGTTTTGAGGTTGTTTTTGGTATTTTCAAGATTTTACAAATGTTTTGATTTTTATTTTTGAATGTTTTTTTTGTGTTTTTGAATGTTTTTGGATTTTGATGTTTTTGAATGTTTTGGATTTTGATGTCTCGGGGCTAATCAAAGATTAGCCTTGCCTACATTTAAGCTCAGAGACGCGTAGTTCGATTCAATGTTTTGATGTTTTTCTAATTTTTTGAATGTTTTTATTTTTGATATGTTTTGAATGTTTTGGATTTTGATGTGTTTTGGATGTTTTTGGATTTTTTCGCATGATTTTGATGATTTGGATATGGATATGATATCAGTTCTCTATTTGGGATTTTGTTGAAGACCAAGCTAAGGTTGACTGATCGAATCGATGGATTGATGATGATGATAACATTGTTGAGGATACACAACAATGCAAGGATTGGATTGATTAGGATTGATTAGGATTGATGATGATAACATTGTTGAGGATGCACAACAATGCAAGGATAGTGTTAAGAAACACAAGGATTGGGAAAGATATCCCCAAGATGATGATTTGATGAAGAGTGGTGATGATAACATTGTTGAGGATGCACAATAATGCAAGGATAGTGTTAAGCAACACAAGGATATCCTGATGATTTCTTGATTGGATTTGATTGATCATGATTGATGAAGCTTGGTTTGAAACAAAAGATTTTTGAATGATTGATGCGAAATTAACGTGCAAAATAGATGCAACTGATAGTGATTATTTGGATTGATGTTCGATGAAAGATGAAGCTTGATAAGGAACATTTTCTCATCAAAATATGCCATGGGCTAGTGATTTGGAATTTTTCTCACAAGTGGTTTGACCAATTTGATTCTACATTTTCCAATGTTCAGATCACCACATAAGTTGGAGGATATAGATCAAGATTTATTCCCGAAGCAAGATGTAAATATCTTCCCCCAATGTCTAGCAATGTATGGAATGCGATGGGTGGATGCTTGGATAGGTGTATGGATAGATGGATATGGTAAGCACGCAAAGGATGCCAAGGATTATCTTGCGATAAGATAAGGTGTTCAGATGAAGGAATGCTTCATTGGATAATGCTTCAAGGCTCAGCTAACGTTGGATAGGATAGAACCAATGAAAATGACCCATGTCAAGATGTTTACCATAAGCAAGTGTAAAGTGGTCCCCAAAATTTCATCAAGATCAAGATGACTTGGATGATGGATGCAGATGGATGAAAATGGATTGGATCAATGGTTTATGAATGAATGGATTTATTATGGATAAGATGGATGGAATGCTTGATTTATTATGGATGGGAAGAGATGCTTTCACCTGAACTGGCACACGTAGATGCTCAATTCCACACATGATGCCTATTTTCCAGGTTTTCATCATGGTCTTGCCCAAAGCGCCACACATGCAGTTTTCACTAGAGAATGATTTTTTTTTTTTACTATTTTCAATCCTTTTCTTTTTTTTTGGATTTTCATTTTTTTTATTTTTGTATTTTTTCTGACAGATTTTAGGCTCCTTTCTGACAAATTTTAGGCTCCTGCTAAAGCACAAGGTTTCACTGATGTAGATGCCCCTTTCATAATGTTCCATCGACATCCTACCTAAAGAATTTTCTTTGCTAAGATACGTGCATTTGAATATAACTTTTGAGATTCTTGATCTGCTTCATCGATACTAGAGTTAGCATTGTCTTTGTGCACACATCGCAATAGTGTGCCTTCAGAATCCTTATGATGAAGGGTATTTTCCAATACATGGTCAATTTGAGAATTGGATATCATGTGTGGAGGCTTGGATGGAATGTGTTTAGGGATAAAAGATGGATTGGTTGACAGTTTGGAATCTTTGACTCTCCAAACTTGGGAAGATGAGCAATGATGGGTGGATACGAAAGTGTGCATGGAATTAGGACTAACTGCTTGATACACTTTGTACTTCACTTGAAAATCCTACTTTCACTTTTGTGGACATCTTTGGTGGATATTTTTCCCTTTTTTCATTTTTCCCCATAGTTTCTTTAACTAATGGAGTTTGATAGAGATGATATTTCTTTGTATTCTTTGGTATCCACTTGTATTTGATTTGTCCTTCATGCTTCTCAGCTTCTTTTTCTTTGATAATTTTATTTGTGTTTTGATTCACATCCTTCATTTTATGTTGGTCCCAATTCATGGATGGGGTGATGAGTGGATGAAGATTCATGACATGGCTGGTTGTAGTATTGATACTAGTTTTATCATAAGGACTCTTCGTGCTCTCTATATTGATGTTTTCTTGAGACATAATTTCCCCCAGTATGGTGGTAGTGGCACCTTCATTCCTTGATTCTGCTTGTTTTGAGGGTTCCTGTTTAGAATACATTATTTGATAAATAGCCACTGTAGATGGCGTTATTTCAATTGGTTGCTCTGCTAACTCTGGAATATTTTGTTCTATCTGATCTGCTTCCTTGGGTGGATAATGCTGGATATCCTCACACATGATGTCCTCGGTCTGAATTTGGGATATATATGATCCTGATGTTGACAACTTAGTCTAATTGTAGGAATCAATAATCTACTCTTTTTGTCTCATAATTTTAGGAGTAAAGGAATCCTGTTATGAATGAAGATCATCTACGTGTCCATCCATGGAAAGCATCTCATGGGTAGGTGGAGGAGTATGTGTTATGGGGATATGATCATCATTTGCGACATCTTGTATAGATAGGAGATTTTCCATTAGATCTTTATAGTATCTTTGAGATACAAATTCTTGATCTTGATTTATTTCAAAATTGCTTTTGGCATGCCTTAGGGGTGGGTGCATGAAGTTGTTCGCACTTTTGTGGCCAAATGGGAAATTTTTTTGGAAAGATATAACGTGCTCACGTTATAACACGAGCATGTTATGTGATTTTAAAAGAAAAAAAAGGTGAAATGTGTATCATTTGATTTTTACTGTTTCTAAGCATTGTCTGTGGCCAAAAACCCTCACTTTCATGCTTGCATTCTAGGAGGAAGGATCTCTACAAATTTCATCAAGAACTGTTGGATTTTGTTTGCAAATATGGTGCCACGACGACGAAGAGATGCAGGAGGTAAGTATTTTTTGCTATTTGTTAGTCTGAAATTGATTTTGTTTGTTTTAGGTTAGATTTGATTTTTAAAAAAAATTGTAGGAAATCCTACAAATCCTCAACAAGAAGAGGAGGTAAATCCTCAACAGAAAAATCTTCAACAAAATCAACCAACCCCACCATTCTCTTAATTCCCTCTTGGCACTCAAGAAAATTTGAGAAGTGAAATTGAAAACAATAGAAAACAACTTGAGGATCTTATCAATAGGTTGAGTGATCCAAATGCTTCAACCACAGAAAGAATGCTTCTAGCAAATTCATTGAAAGACATGTTAAAAATGTAGATGCAATCACCCAACAAATATCTGGATGGCAAAATAGGAGGCAGACAACCAGGGCATATTATACAGACAAATTATCATATAAACAAGTAAAAGATTTAAAAATTACTAAAGGTTATTTTTTCTCTCTATTCATTGACCCTAAAACAAATCAAAATCTTACCCTCAATGCAAAGAGGTTTCCTATTCATTGGTGCCACCACCAAGAGATTAAGAACCATTTTTATGAAAGATGGTATATGGTCTTTGATTACCCACCGTGCAATAATTATGAAGTCCCCCAATATTTTCTTAGGAAACTATACAGTGAGTTTGTATTGAACCAAATCCCAAATTATTTTGATATGAGGGATTTCCAAGGGAGAGGTGGGGGGTCAGCTCAGGATAGGCCTGGTGCACAGCCAGATCCTATGTGGCAAGGGAGATGACCTCTCGCTAGGCCACCTCGTGAGTAGATTGTGATGTCTGCCATTGCGAAGGAGAGTGCCGACATAGAGACATTATAGTGATCACAACTTTGACCCAGAGTGTCATCCATCATAGTAGCCCTATCATACAATGCCATCTAGGGGAGTCTTCAGGTGGTGACCTTTGAACCCATGTGTGTCAATCTTGCAGGGTGACTTGTTCGTATGACCCTACTGACACTCAAGAGGGTGCTATGTAGGATCCATATGCTACTATGTAGCCTAATCCATATGCATCTATGGGGATGGAGAGGATGGCTAACATTTTCCATGATGCATATGGCATTAACACTTAGGTAAAATTCAATATGTTCATTGAATTTTATTTATTAAATTTCAATTGTGAAATGCAAGATTAACTAATTTAGTTTTATTATTTTGATAAAATTGCAGGGTCACAGTGTACAGACTGGATACACTAGTCATTCACCTACTTATTTTTGTAGTACACCTATCGGTGGGGTATGTAAAGTTAGTAAACAGTTATAAATTTATTACATGTGTTAATAACATTGTTTTACGAATGGTATTTTAATATGTGATTTTGGATGTTGAATAGGGTATTGTTGGAGGTTTCAAGGAAACACCTCCAAGTGCCAGTAGATTTGATCAAATGTTCACAGAGGTAATATAGAATTTAAAGAGAACTTAAGTAATGAATTCTAAGTTTAATATATTTGTGTAGTTTATATTCATATTGTTGGTTACGTTGCATTACACATCATTCAAACTCAAAGAATTACTTCAAATTCGATAACTAATAATCAGAAATATATTTGTTTAATACGTGTACTCAAAATTTTGTTCATTAGATCTCATACATTATAAGTCATCACATGGATCGCTATTGTAACTTTTTTGTGATTGAATAAAGAGTTGTTTTATTTTTAGATGTTGGTGACAAAAACACTGCCAAACATTACGAGGGTGATGGATATTGGTGTTTCCTCTGCTATACAATCCTCAATGGCTCTAATAGGGGAGGTATGATGAAAATTACTAAATTTCAATTTACATTCATTGTTATAGATGAACTAGTTCTAGTGAAAAATCAAACCATTATTGATTCATAGTTTAATTCCTATTTGGATGGTTTATACAGGGCTTGAGCATGCCTGAGCATCAGCATGCAAATATTTCCATCAAGGAGAGTGATTGTGAGATGGCCGTAAGTGATTATTTTGTTAAATATATTAATTTTTATAACGTAATTTCTATATATTAATGTCTTTACTTCTTATTGTAACAGTTGAAACTTCACCAAGAGCTAAACACTAGGAGGAGGAGTAGGAGCACTCCTCGAGCATAGCAGAAATGGGTGATAGACTTATCACCATCAGATCACCCAACAAAGGGAAGGAAAATTGTATTTGAACCAAAGCGTGGAGAGAAATGAATTTTGAATGCACAGAGCCCTTTGTTGTATGCCTAAATGGCAATTTTGTACATATTTTATATTGGATATATTTGACATTGTATGCCTATATGGAATTCTCAAGCCTATATGGCTATTTGGTAACTATATTTTATACTTATATCAACATATATTGATGTATGTGTACATGGCTATTTGCTTAATACAAATATTTTTTATCGATGGTGTCCATATTTTCAAATTATAAATTCATGGTTCAATAGATATGAGTTACATGTATTCAAGTTTATACTTTACAATTTATGCACATATACTTTTTGACTTACGTGTGAACATCGAAAAGTGTGAATTTTTTTTTGTTTGGAAGTCAAATGTAAGCCAATTTTGCAATTCTTAGTTCTTGCATACTCGATCTTATGGACTTATTCCTTCCTAGCACATATTGTGAATATTTCTCATTTGGTGTAGAAGATAGATTCCTCATATTTGAAGCACTCATAGCAAAGAGATTCACAATAAGACTTTAGCATTGGAACACTACTCCATACTTCTCTTGTCTAGACCATAAAGGATTGAAAATTCTTAATTTGATGCAATGATAGTCGTGAGATGAGAATTTATATAACCATGCATATTTTGAAACTTCACATCTAATACTACATAAACAAGAACTTAAGAAGTGTTGCATAAGAGTGTTAGGTTTGATAGGCCTTCTCTTCCCTAAGGGAGGAGAGCCTGCATCTTGAATTTTGAACAAAATTTTAAGAAGCAAACATTTTACCTAAAAGCTTCAAACCTAGATGACATATTTGGCTAAGTCTATCTTGAAAATTATCAATGTGTTCAAACTCTAAAGGAGATTCTCCCTGAAAAGAAAACTTTACCCTTTTTCCCAAGGAAAGAAATTGCAACAAGTTGCATGTGATTTATCTTATTTCTTTCTCACAGTTCCTGGTCAATCATTCATGACTCAAGATAGTTCCGTTCCAAGACAAGGACACCCAAAAAATTGATAAGATTCTTGTATGATCTGCAAGAAAAAGGTTTTGGCTCTTTCACAATGTAAATAATTATGTAACACTGTTTTCTTGTTTTCCTTCCACATAGAAAAATGTTCACACTTTTCAAATTGATCAATGATCAATAATGGCTAATTGTAAACACATGACATTTTTATGTTTGAACTTTAATTTATAATTTTGTATCATGACATTCAAGTAGATCACTCATATTTTAATATTTCACTATGAAAGTGGTGGTGTATTTTTTCTATGTTATTTGATTATTAATATGGGGGTGTATTTTGAACTTGATTACTGCTGCAAATATGTATATATTTCTGATTTTTATATGTTTTTGTATGAATGAACCCAAAATGAACCAAACCCCAAAAAAATTTCTCGAACCGGCAAACCAGGTTCTCGAACCTGATCCTAAACCCAAAACTGAACCGGTAACTTAGTAAAAAATAGATTTTTGTAGTTTATATTCATAATGTTGATTACATTACATTGCACATCTTTCAAACTGAAAGCATTGCTTCACATTTCATAACTAATAACTAGATGCTGATAGATGACAAAATTTCAATTACAATATAGTTTTTATAAAGTCAACCTAAGTAGTTATGCAATTACTTCACATTGCATAACTAATAACTAGGAGCAGCTGCCAATTACATTTGGTTGTCATGGCATTATATGAGACCACATTTCTTTGAGGCATTTTTTCAAACAGTTCACTGCCTTGTCTATACTACCACATTTTTCATACATGTCTACCAATGAATTTTTTCAAATAGTTCAATTGTTGCCTTGTTGCTATGGTTGAAAGCCTAAAACAAGTGCTTTCGAACAAGCTATGGATGCTTGGAAAAAATCTATCAAAAACATAATAGTAAGCAATATCATAGACAAGGCAGTGAACTCTTTGAAAAAATTCCTCAAAGAAATGAGGTCTCGTGACCTAATGGAATGGCATGACAATCAAATGCTTTTGATTGTCATGGCATTCCATCACCATCAGACCTCATTTCTTTGAGGAATTTTTTCGAAGAGTTCACTGCCTTGTCTATGCTAACACATTTTTCATACATGTCTATCAAAGCATTTAGCCAAACAATTCATTGCCTTGCTGCTATGGCTAGAATCCTAAAATAGGTGCTTTCGAACAATCTATGGATGCTTAGAAAAAATCTATCATAGCATATTAGTAAGCAATTTGTGCAGGGGCACCTTGGCTTAACTCCATCATGTTTGTTTTCAATTTTGGCTTGTACCTGATCTTAGCCAAATCAGGGTGTTAGTAGGTTGTGTTGGATCTTAAAAGGTATTGTGTGTGTGTGGAGAGTTAGTCATTAGGACTAATTTTATCCTAGTTAATCATTGTTGGTTAATGTTGTTAAATTTTGCTTTCTTAAGCTTTGGACAGTCTAGGTTGGAATAAAATGCATTAAGTGTGTCATAACCACATCTAATTTGTTAGAAGATGCCAAGGAATGGTTAAGGGAGATGTTGATTGCTCAAGATCAAGGTGTTAGAGGTCCTATGTTTGAGGATCATGACACAATCATGGCATAATGGAAATTGCAAAATGCCATTGTAAAGTTGCATGGCAAGATTTGTGGAAATTGCATGCAATTTAGTGATTGGAATCCCTAGAAATCAGGGGTAAGTGCTCGACCAACTCGCCTTGAACTGTGGAAATGGCATCTAAATGGATGTAATGGCTCCTAGACAGTTAATTTTTGGCATTGTAATAACATTTTGGTGTGAAGAATAGAGGACAGTGAGCAGATTTTCTGTATTTTCTGTGTTTTACTGTAATTCCTGTGTGTTTTGCAACAGAGCCATCATAGGCGTTGAATACTCTGATTTAGCACTATATTTATCTTATTAGAATAGATTTGATCCACTTTTCATTATGCCTTCAAGTTGAGTAGAGTAGAGTTATTGATTTGTATCCTTAGATTAGAATTTAGAGGGTTTGTAAATTTAGTTTTGAGCAATCAGTCAAGAAATGGCTCTCCCATGAAATCTAACCTTGGAGTTTTCCTGAGTTTGGATGGAAATGATAGGGGAGCCATGCCTTTTTAAATATTTAGTAATAGGAAACTTTGAGAGCCAAGCAAGAATGTGTAACACCAAACCCTAGGCGAGTTTCAGTTACCCGGTTAGGAGTTTGGAAGTGAAAAGTTGAAGAACTTAAGCAGGGGTGGAAGGTATAGTATAGAATCCGTACAGTCTCAGATAGTGTTAGACCATATCTACACAAGTTAGAGTGATAAAGGCTTTTTTCAATCCATTGGAGGTAGATTTGACTCAAAAACCAAGAGCAGAGGACAAAGAGGAAGTTATAGTGGAAGAAGTTCAGAACCAAGAGCCCAAGGAGAAGTCAGATTTTCTGAATAGCAAGAAGGAAGCTCCAGTAGAGGTGGTAGAGGAAGAGGTTTCAGCTCTAGAGGAAGAAGTGGTGGACAAGTAAGAGGCAGCTACTTCACCAACATGAAATGTTACCACTGCAACCAATTGGGACACTCGACCTATAGATGTCTAGAGAAAGGTAGCACTTCTCATGGAGGAGATAAGAGAACTAATCTGATTCAAGATGATACAACTGCAGCAAATAAACAACCTGAAGTACCATTGAACTCAGAGGAAGGTGAGAACCTCATGATGAGGAGGACTTTAATCAAAGAACCAGTGAAAGAAGAGCCAAGCCAAAGAAGGTCCTTGTTTAGGATAAAATGCAAGATGATGGGGAAAGTGTGTAAGGTCATTATAGACTCAGGTTCTACTGACAATATTGTGTCAGAGGAGGTAGTTAGCAAGCTGAAATTGACAAGAATACCTCACAACAATCCTTACAAGGTCACATGGCTCAATAAGGGTCAGCATGTCTTGCTGAATGAACAAGCATGGGTGGAGTTTTCAATTGGCAAGTACAAGGACAAAGTTTTGTGTGATGTGTTACCTATGGATGCATGCCACTTGCTCCTAGGTAGGCCATGGCAATTTGATCATCAAGCTATGCATGATGGAGCAAAGAACTCATATACCTTCAAGAAAGACAATGTAACCTACAAGATTCAATCTTTGTTAGAAGATACTGAGGTGCAGACATCAGGTTCCAAACTGCTCATAACTGGTGAGAAAGAGTTTTTAAAAGCTTTGGAAGAAGGAGAAGGATTTGGCTATGCAGTGATGATCAAGCCAAGAGAGGTGAGCAAAGAGAAAGTAGCTAAAAAGCAAGAGTTGCCTAAGGAGATACAATAATTGTTGCAGACCTATGAAGGTATAGTAAGTAGTGGTCAACCAGCAACCTTACCTCCTAAAAGAGCCATAAGTCATAGGATAGACTTGATACTAGGAGCTACCCTTCCAAACAAAGTAGCTTACAAGATGACACCTCAACAAAATGAGGAAATAGCTAGGCAGATTCAAGAACTTCTTGACCAAGGTCTCATTAGGAAAAGCATTAGTCTATGTGTGGTTCCACTATCTTAGCACCTAAAAAGGGAGGAGAATGGAGGCTTTGTACTGATTCCAGGGCAATAAACAATATAACCATCAGGTATAGGTTTCCTATTCCTAGGATTGAAGATCTCATGGATTGTCTAGGTGAAGCTAGGTACTATACCAAGATAGATTTAAAGAGCACGGTTATCATCAAATTAGGATACATGAGGGTGATGAGTGGAAAACAGCCTTCAAAACCAATGAGGGTCTCTATGAGTGGCTAGTTATGCCATTTGGCTTGTCTAATGCCCCCTCCACATTCATGAGACTCATGAATGAAATCCTCAAGGACTATATTGGCAAGTTTTTGGTAGTGTATCTTGATGATATACTAATCTATAGCAGAACAAGAGAAGAGCACCTCCAACATATTGAGTTGATTTTCAAGAAGCTGCAGGAGGAGAAGCTGATGATCAATCTGGAAAAGTGTGAGTTCATCAAAACAGAGCTGGTGTACCTTGGATTTATACTATCACATGGCAACTTGAAGATGGACAGTAGCAAGGTAGAAGCCATTCTCAATTGGCCTAATCCAAAGATAGCAACAGAGGTAAGAGGCTTCCATGGTCTTGCTCAGTACTATAGAAAATTCATAAGACAATTTAGTGCTATTTGTGGTCCTATGTTGGATACCATTAGAGGAATGAAAACCAAGTTTGTGTGGAATGAGCAAGCTAACAAGAGTTTTGAGTTGTTGAAGGAAAAGATAGCTACCCAACCTACTTTGGTGTTGCCAAGCTTTGAGAAGCTATTCACCATTGAATGTGATGCAAGCACTGTAGCTATTGGAGTTGTTCTCAGTCAAGAGGGTAGACCGGTGGCTTTTCATTCAGAGAAGCTAAGTGAAGCCAAGAAGAAGTATTCTTCTTATGACCTTGAGATGTATGCATTGGTCCAGGCTTTAAGGAAGTGGAGGCACTATTTACTTCCCAAGGAATTCATTGTGTATTCAGACAACCAAGCACTCAGTTTCTTGAATTCTCAAGAGAATTTGAGTCATAGGCACATGAAATGGGTGGAGTACTTGCAAGCTTACACCTTCAATATCAAGCACAAGAAAGGAGCTCTCAACAAAGTGGCTGATACATTGAGCAAGAGAGTCCTCACAATTCAAGAAATTCAGTTGAAGAGCGTGGGGATAGATCATTTCAAAGATCTATATGTAGATGATGAAGACTTTGCAGAAATTTATAAGGTATGTCTTGAGTACAAGAATCATTTACATAGCAAATATGCTAAATATACCTTGCAAAGTGATCTTTTGTTTAAGGGAAATCAACTTTGTGTTCCTAGAGGTTCTTTTAGAGAAAACTTAATACAAGAGAAGCATAATGGTGCATTGAGTGGTCATTTTGGGATCACTAAAACTCAGGAACTAGTTCAAAGGTTTTATTTTTGGCCTAAGATGAACCTAGATGTCAGGAAGTATGTAGAGAGTTGTGTGGTGTGTCAAAAGGCCAAGGGAACTTCCTCAAATGCAGACCTATACCAGCCACTACCTATCCCTTCTAGGCCATGGGAATGCTTGAGCATGGACTTTGTAGTTGGTTTACCCAAGACAAAGCAAGGTATGGATAGTGTTTATGTTGTTGTAGACAGATTCAGCAAAATGGCTCACTTTGTACCCTATAAAACAACCAATGATGCCAGTCAAATAGCCTCTCTTTTCTTTAAGGAGATATTTAGGATTCATGGCTTACCAATCAGCATTGTATCAGACAGGGATACTAAGTTTATGAGTCATTTTTGGAAGACTCTTTGGCAAAGAATGGGCACCAATTTGTCCTTTGGATCTGCATACCATCCCCAAACTGATGGTCAAACCGAAGTTGTGAATAGAACACTTGGAAACCTCTTGAGATGCTTGACGAAGGAGTATGGTCAACAATGGGATTAGATTATTGGCCAAGCTGAATATGCCTATAATGATACTGTTAATAGGTCAACAAGGAAGAGTCCCTTTGAAATTGTGTATGGTCTACATCCTAGAGGTGTCTATGAGCTGAGAAAGTTGAAGGATGGAGTCAAGGGAAGTGGATATGCAGATGATTTTTCCTATGCAATGCAGGAGATTCAAGAAACAGTCAGAAAGACACTGGCAGAAAATACCATGAAACATAAAACTAGGGTGGATGAGCATCGAAAAGAAGTCCAATTCAATGTTGGAGATCTAGTAATGGTGCATTTGAACAAGGCTAGACTGTAGAAAGGTTTCCTCATAAGTTGAAAATGAAGAGGATAGGTCCCTGTCCTATCTTGGAGAAGTATGGAAGCAATGCTTGCAAGGTGCAATTTCCAGATGACAGTGGACTATCCCCTATCTTTAATGTTGCAGATCTACTACATTACAAAGGACCACCACAAGATTTGGATCAGACCCTCCATGAAGCCAGTCAAGATGTAGAAGAACTCAAACTGCCCCATGTCACAGTCAAACAAGATAATACAATATTGGATACCAGGGTCTACAAGAAGACTAGGACCAAAGAATATAAAGAACACCTGATCAAAAGGCATGGACAACCTGATGCAGATGCAGTATGGATCAAGGAGGTAGAGTTCAAGAAGTTGGGATTTGATCTCAACTTGCTTAATCCAAGGGTGGATTGAAGGTTTCTGTTTTGGGGAGGATGGTGCAGGGGCACCTTGGCTTAACTCCATCATGTTTGTTTTCAATTTTGGCTTGTACCTGATCTTAGCCAAATCAGGGTGTTAGTAGGTTGTGTTGGATCTTAGAAGGTATTGTGTGTGTGTGGAGAGTTAGTTAGGACTAATTTTATCCTAGTTAATCTTAGAAGGTATTGTGTGTGTGTGGAGAGTTAGTCATTAGGACTAATTTTATCCTAGTTAATCATTGTTGGTTAATTTTGTTAAATTTTTCTTTCTTAAGCTTTGGACAGTCTAGGTTGGAACACAATGCATTAAGTGTGTCATAACCACATCTAATTTGTTAGAAGATGTCAAGGAACGGTTAAGGGATATGTTGATTGCTCGAGATCAAGGTGTTAGAGGTCCTATGTTTGAGGATCATGACACAATCATGGCATAATGGAAGTTGCAAAATGCCATTGTAAAGTTGCATGGCAAGATTTGTGGAAATTGCATGCAATTTAGTGATTGGAATCCCTAGAAATTAGGGGTAAGTGCTCGACCAACTCCCCTTGAACTATGGAAATGGCATCTAAATTGTTGTAATGGCTCATAGACAGTTAGTTTTTGGCATTGTAATAACATTTTGGTGTGAAGAATAGAGGACAGTGAGCAGATTTTTTGTATTTTCCGTGTTTTACTATAATTCCTGTGTGTTTTGCAATAGAGCCATCATAGGCATTGAATACTCTAATTTAGCACTGTATTTATCTTATTAGAATAGATTTGATCCACTTTTCATTATGCCTTCAAGTTGAGTAGAGTAGAGTTATTGATTTGTATCCTTAGATCAGAATTTAGAGGGTTTGTAAATTCAGTTTTGAGCAGTCAGTCAAGAAATGGCTCCACCATGAAATCTGACCGTGGAGTTTTCCTAAGTTTGGATGGAAATGATAGGGGATCCATGCCTTTGTAAATATTTAGTAATAGGAAACTTTGAGAGCCAAGAAAGAATGTGTAACACCAAACCCCAAGTGAGTTTCAGTTACCCGGTTAGGAGTTTGGAAGTGAAAAGTTGAAGAACATAAGCAGGAGTGGAAGGTACAGTACAGAATTCGTACAGTCTCAGATAGTGTTAGACCATATCTACACATGTTAGAGTGATAAAGGCTTTGTTCAATCCATTGGAGGAAGATTTGACTCAAAAACCAGTGAAGCCCTAGAAAATAGGCCAATTAGCCCTTCTCTCCAAGAGTATGGGAATCACCTGTACGGTACTAACAGAGGCTTGAAAACTTATGAAAGATTTAAAATTCTGAAAAGGGTGTCAGGAAATGTCAATTTTTTGTTAGGTCATTTGGAAAGTGTGAGCAAGAAAGGTCAAAAATCGACTGGTAAGGGCTAGTAGAAGCTAGGCCCTCTCAAGACAAAATCTAGAGATCGAGTAGTTTGAGGATAGTAGAACCTCCAAGATTGATTCCAATGGTGGTGAAATGCATGGAAACAGAGTATCTATCTCTCCTATAAAGAGTTCAAGTCAGATGGAGAAGTTGGCATCTAGACTCTTCCAGGTGTAGGGAGAAAGATTGTAATTTCAAGTGGTGTTTGTCTACCCAAGGTAAAGCACAAGGTAGGAAACTCTTTGAGAAGAGTTGGAGCAGGGTTTGATCAATTCTCAAGCTCAAAAGGAACCCATTGGAGTCAGGTTCTAGGAAGGAGACAGTGAGGAAGGTCTTCTAGGAGTTGTGCAAGCAACCTTGGGTGTTAACATACACCAGCAATAGCATAGACAAGGGAATGAATTGTTTGAAAAAAATGCCTCAAAGAAATGTGGTCTCATGGTGGTGGAATTCCATGACAAGAAAATTGTTGTGGATTGTCATGGCATTCCATCACCATGAGACCAAATTTGCTTTTGGACCTTGGCATTATTAATGCAATACAAAAAGGCAACACCAAAAAACTCTTGAAAAAATCTATGCATACCATGCCACATTTCATCATTACCACAACCTGCCATGTTACCAAAGCATTTTTTATCAAACATGTTACATGGCTTAGTTTGTTAGCAAATATATGGCTATAAAATGCATAAGAAAAATATGGTCATGGCTTGAGGCACAAGCAAATGCTACTTAATGTTTACCAAAGCATTTTATCAAAACGATTCCTTGTTGCCATGCTAAAAGCCCAAAATAGGTGTTTCCAAAAGCTATGCAAGTGGAAAAATCTATCAAAGCATACTAATAAGTAATAAGATAGAAAGGCAAGAACTATTTGGGCCTCAACAAATGTGGTCTCAATGGTGATGGAATGCCATGCAATCCATAGCAATTTTCTTGTCATGGCATTCGTCATGCCATTCCATCACCATGAAACCACATTTCTTTGAGGCATTTTTTCAAAGAGTTCACTGCCTTGTCTATGCTAACACATTTTTCATACATGTCTATCAAAGCATTTTATCAAACAGTTCATTGCCTTGCTGCTTTGGCTAAAAGCATAAAACAGGTGCTTTCGAACAAGCCATGGATGCTTAGAAAAAATCTATCATAGCATAATAGTAAGCAATAGCATAGACAAGGGAATGAATTGGAATGAAAAAGATGCCTTCAATGAGCCTCAAAGTCTGTGGTCTCGGAATGTGTGTGGAAAATGCCATGACAAACAAATTGTTGTGGATTTCATGCATTCCATCACCATGAGACCACATTTCTTTGAGGCATTTTTCAAAAAGTTCGGTGCCTTGTCTATGCTACTACATTTATCATACATGTTTACCAAAGCATTTTATCAAACAGTTCGCTTCCTTGTTGCTATGGCTAAAAGCCTAAAATAGGTGCTTCCAAAAAATCTATGGATGCTTGTGAAAAAATCTATCAAAGCATACTATTGGCAATACTATAGAAAAGTGAACCGCTTTGAAAAAAGCTCTCAAAGAAATGGGTCTCATGGTGATGGAATGCCATGACAATCCATAGCAATTCTTTCTTGTCATGGCATTCGTCATGCCATTCCATTACCATGAAACCACATTTCTTTGAAGCATTTTTCAAAGAGTTCACTGCCTTGTCTTATGCTAACACATTTTTCATACATGTCTATCAAAGCATTTTATCAAACAGTTCATTGCCTTGCTGCTATGGCTAAAAGCCTAAAATAGGTGCTTTCGAACAAGCTATGGATGCTTAGAAAAAATCTATCATAGAATATAGTAGTAATAGCATAGACAAGGGAATGAGGGAAAATTAAAAATGGTCTCACAGGTGGGCTATCAAGCAAAATTGTTGGGATTGTCATGGCATTCATCACCAAGAGACTACATACTTTAGGTATTTTTTCAAATAGTTCGGCGTCTGTCTATGCTACTACATTTATCATACATGTTTACCAAAGCATTCTATCAAGCAATTCGCTTCCTTGTTGCTATGGCTAAAAGCCTGAAATAGGTGCTTCAATAAAAGCTATCGATGCAAGTGGAAAAAATCTATCAAAGCATACTAATAAGCAATAGCATAGAAAAGGCAGCAAACTGTTTGAAAAAAAGCCTCAAAGAAATGTGGTCTCAATGGTGATGGAATGCCATGACAATCCACAAAAAATTTCTTGTCATGGCATTCATCATGTCATTCCATCACCATGAGACCACATTTCTTTGAGGCATTTTTTAAAAGAGTTCACCACCTTGTCTATGGTAACACATTTTTCATACTTGTCTATCAAAGCATTTTATCAATCAGTTCATTACCTTGCTACTATGGCTAAAATCCTAAAATAGGTGCTTTCGAACAAGCTATGGATGCTTAGAAAAAATCTATCATAGCATAATAGTAAGCAACAAGCTTATGCACTACAAAGATTGCCAAACCAATCAACAACTCAGGGGACTCTTGTCCCAAACTCATCTTGGAGAAGATCAAACAAAATTTCAACATTTCATCAGAAATCTACTTTTCATCCACTCAAATTCTCTTATCATTCATCATTCATCCTTCTACAAATCTTTATTTCAATTGACTCATTCAAAGAAAAAAACCATTTTAGAAAACTTTGATTCAATCAATTAGATCAACATGCATTTAAAAAACACCATTTTCAACAAGGTACTCTTCCATTTAATCAATTCATTCAACTTGTCCCAAATAGTCAATCAATATTACAACTAGCTTTCAGACTTTTACCAAACCATCAAGCACTGTGAACATCATTATTACAAATGATACAAATTAGGGACTTGCTCTCTTAACTTTGTTATGACTGAACTTACAATTTCATGTATTATTTTACACCAAGTCTCCTCACTGTCCAACTGTCAAAACAACATATCTCACTTCTAAACCCTGTAAAAGACTCCATACATCCCTGACACCATCACTTAGACAACATTATCCCAAAATCAACTCACCGATCACTATCAGGTCATACTTCTATTCTCTGAGCAGTCAAGGCACTACTTCTCAATGAGACATTCATGCCCTAAATCGGGTAAACCAAACACACTAGTTTCAAAACCCAATATCCAAAACACTTTTAGAGACCTCTTAATGCCCATGTCCTCATATCAAAAACTCAGAATAACTTATATTGAAGAAATAAGCAGTTTTTAGTCTAAACGCTATTAAAATGGCTACTAAAATAGGCCTGATTTTCAAAGAAGACCCCCTTCAAACATTCCCAAAACACTTAAAACCTCAAAAAAGTCATTAGAAATAACACAAAACTCCCAATTTATACATTTTCAGGGATTAAAAGACTCCTTTTTACAATATATTGACAAACCCTTGTTTATAGGGTGAAAAACTCAAAAATCAATGAGGGTTTCCTATATAGGCTACATGCAAACCTCAAAACCTCTGGAAAACCATTGGAACATGTAAAAATACATCTAAAAATGAATTTGGAAACATCTTCTAACCCATGCACTTGTTCTTTCTCCACTATCATGCTAGAAACTATTCATTTTGACTGGAAAACTCAAAATTTCCTATGTAGCAGCAGCTCCTTCAAGGTATTTTTGCTTTTTCCTCCACTCAAAACATCAAAACATAACAAATAACCTATCCCTAACCTACTCCACCAATCTACCTGACCTACATTGGTGGAGTAGTGTGGAAATGCCTTATAAGACTCAAAACTCAATGCACAGGATTTCAGACTAAGCCATAAGAAGAATGCTCAAACAAACATTAAATTTAATGGATTCCTTCCCAATTGGATGCAAACAAATGGTGATTCCCCAACCTACTAGAAAAAATCTAAATTTGAACCCTAAACTCTTGCACAATCCGTACAAGTTAAGAAACAACTGAAAAACATAGAAAATAAGCTAAAACAGGGAACTCTTTGTTAATTTAATTCTTCCATAATACAATGATCTCTTTGCTTGGCCTTTACAATGCTTTTAAAGAATTTTCCAACCATCAACTACCTCTTCATCTTCCTTGAACGACCTATGACTTGTCCTCTTCCTTGATTTTCTTGATTTTCTTGTTTTGTCTCTTCACATTCTTTCTTTTTCTCTCTTTTACATATTTAGCATATTGACAATATTACACTTTGTGATTTTTCATGCCTTGATTACATTTAATTTTGGCATTACATGGACTTAAATACATTTTTGACAACTTAGCCTTTTGAAGGCATCACATGACCTAGGTGTTCCTGCACCACAAACTATGGTCTCATGTTTTTTTTCACATCAACGTGATTTGATTCACATTTTTTTCACGTGAAAATCAGCTTGAACCAAATTTTGTATTATGGAGCTATATTAAGTTGCCACTTCAAAAACTGATGTAACAATGATACAAAATAATGTTTGAGACTATAAGAAGGAATCAAAATGGCTAGTGTACTAAACAAATTCTTATGATTTACGAATAATGTTGATAACTCTACTTAGTTGGTAACTCTCCTTAGTTGGCTTCTTTTTTCAAAATCATACAAATTCCTATTTCGCATGTTTGGGTACGAAAGAGGACCATTCCTAGCATAAAATTTCTTATTCAGATGCGTTGGAATAGTTAATTTGGTCACACAAGTTTTAGAATGTTCCAACTTTCCACTGCTTCCATTTGACACTTTGTCCATCAACTAAAAACTGAAGACTACAGGAAAATCACTCTGAGATAACGAAAACTAAAAGAGGTTATTATAGAGGGGCCCAACACGATCTCATAGGATTAGATGATAAGTTTCTAAGAGTCATAGTGTCTGAGTAACCTCATGCTGAAGTTTTGCAGCCATTTTTCCCTTTGGACCCTTAAGGGATCAATCTGGTTAAACATAGCTAGGAGCGATTCCGCATGTTTGGGTGTGAAAGAGGACTATTCCTAGTGTAAACATACCTATTCAGACACATTGGAACAATTCATTTGGTCACACGAGTTGCAAAATGAAAGTTGCACCACTTTGCAACTTTCCACTGCTTCCATTTGACACTTTTTCCATCAACTGAAAATTTAACACTACAAAAAAATCACTCTGAGATAACAAAAACTGAGAGAGGTTATTGTAGAGGGGCCCAACACAATCCCATAGGATCAGATGAGAAGTTTCTAAGTGTCATGGTGTTTAAGTAACCTCATGCTAAAGTTTGCAGTCATTTTTCCCTTTGGACCCTTAAGGGATCGATCCGGTTCAATGTAGCTCGAAGCGATTCCACATGTTTGGGTGCAAAAGAGGACTATTCCTAGTGTAAAACTGTCTATTTAGATGCATTGGAATAGTCTGTTTGGTCACACGAGTTGTAGAATGAAAGTTCCACCACTTTGCAACTTTCCACTGCTTCCATTTGATACTTTTTCCATCAACTAAAAACTGGACACTACAAAGAAACCACTATGAGATAATGAAAACCGAGAGAATTTATTATAGAAAGGCCCGACATTATCTCATAGGATTAAATGAGAAGTTTCTAAGCATCACGATGTCCGAGTAACCTCATGCTGAAGTTTGCTGTCATTTTTCCCTTTGGACCTTTAAGGGATTGATCTGGTTGAACGTAGCTCGAAGAGATTTTGTGTGTTTGGGTGTGAAAGAGGACCATTCCTAGTGTAAACATGCCTATTCAGATGTGTTGGAATAGTTTGTTTTGTCACATGAGTTGCAGAATGAAAGTTGCACCACTTTGTAACTTTCCACTACATCCATTTGACATTTTTTCCATCAATTAAAAACTGGACACTACAAAAAAACCACTCTGAGATAATGAAAACTGAGAGAGGTTATTGTAGAGGGGCCTAACACAATCCCATAGGATCATACAAGAAGTTTATAAACATCACGGTGTCTGAGTAACTTCATGTTGAAGTTTGCAGCCATTTTGCCCTTTGGACCCTTAAGGGATCGATTTGGTTGAACGTAGCTCGAAGCAATTCCACGTGTTTGGGTGCAAAAGAGGACCATTCCTAGTGTATAAATGTCTATTCAGATTCATTGAAACAGTCCATTTGGTCAGACAAGTTAGAGAACGAAAGTTGCATGACTTTGCAACTTTTCACAAGGCAAAAAGACACATAACCTTCAAATCTTGCTTCCAAACTTTTACCAGACCTTGATACACTTTATTCATCTTTATTTTGATATGAACAAAGCTAAAACACCTTCTTACAACACTATTTAATCAAATTCCACAATTGCTTGCACTAGAAGACCAAATTTGTTTGTAAGTGCTAAAACACTAAATCGGGTGTAACATGCAAACCACAATGAATCTTTACAGGATAAATACATTTTAGGGTACCCATTTTGGTCATTAAAAACATATATTGTTTTTAGATACACTTATTTTGGAACACATGCCTATTGTCCCAACTTATTTGCTTCTAAAGAGATAAAACGTTAGAAAATAGAGCCTTTTGGTATTTTTTCAAAAGTATGATTGCCAACAACATACAATGTTCGCAAGGCCTTTTTGAAGGAATATCAACTGATGCAGAGTAGGGTGGAGGAATACAAATTCAGACTTAAGAACCAAGAAACCAACTCAGGTTCATATATCTAATCCAGCTTCCATAAGGTCAGCACTATAGTCTTCCAATACACCACTAAACAACTAAAAGACCAATTCCTTAAAGAGAATTGTAAAAAAATCCAATGATCATCCAAATAACAAGAAAAAATGAATGAGAGAGAGATCAAAGAATGTATGGGTCCATACAAGTGAAGAAAACTCTGGAAATACAGTAAAATCAAGAAATACAATGAAAAATTAGAAATAAAGCATTGAAAACTCTGAATCAAACATTAACCAAACTTTATATATTGAATAATGAGCCTTGAATGGACTTAAAATAGCAATTACAATGATTCCATACCTAAACTAGTGACCTTATGATGGCCTCATTACATCATCTTGACCCTTACATTATGAATTTACATACATTTTCACATTTAGGCCATTCAAGGCTTCATTACACCAAATTGACAACATGCTAACATGACATTGCAACCTCATATCCTACCAACCCACATTGACTTAAAACACTTCCTAATGGTCCTTGTGACCTTATTACAACATTCTTCATGGACTACAAATCAAAATTTACCACTTGACCACCTTGTGGTCCTAATTGTCCTTGGTGCTCCTGCACCATAAACACCCTACTATAACCCTACTCCACTAATCTACAAGCCTAATTCAGTGGAGTATGCTTTATTTCTTTACTTGACTCTCAAAACCTCAAATTGAAGGTTCCAAACTGAATTTCAGAAAATGTGCTCTAATAGTGGAAAAACTCAATGGATTTTCTTCTAGATGGACTCAAAAGAAACCTAATTCTTTGTATTATCTTAATCTACAAAGGACAAGGCCTAAATCTACTGTACAGGCGGTACAAAGCTAACAAAACTGAAAGAAAACATAGAAATTTATGAACAGGGAACTTTTATTGCAAGATTTCGTTCAAATCAGAATTTAGATTTGTCAAGATCATCAAAATAAGGATGTTGCATTACTTTTTTGGCTGAGATTCTCTTTGATGGCTCAAAAATCAGCATTTTCTGCAAGGAGGAACCAATCAATTTTTACTAGTTTAGTTACAAATATGCAAAGGAAAAGAATAAAAAGAAATAGCTCATCCAAAATAGATGGAAGGCACTTGCAAATAGGCATGGCAATCTCTCAACTTAGTCAGTCTTGGTCATACATCTTCACTGGGAGTTCCAAGATATCTATTGCACACAACACCTCTCATGAATAGAATTTCTTGAAATTTGAGATGCTCTTATAATGTCTACATCATAGGTGGTCATGATAAGGTTAAATTCAAATGAATAACTTGAAATTGCCTCATCAAGCTTCGCACGCACTTTTGTAATGGCTTAAAATCATAATTGAGATTTGTCAAGATCATAAAAATAAGGATGTTGCATTGTTTTTCTGCTTGAGATTCTCTTGGATGGCTCATAAATCTGCATTTTATGCAAGGGTACACCAATCAATGTTTGTCTGGTTACATATAGATACACAAAGTAAAATAAGATGATAGCATTGGCATCAACCAAATTGATGTGGATACAATTATAAATTAATAAGAACCGTTGTGCATATACTTACAAATTAATCCAATGAACCATTCGGGTCTCTCTACTCTTTATTGTGTCAAGTATTGCCTCATGGTCAGACTCACGGACCTTCCACAAGGTCTTGTTCAAAGGTATACCCCCATATTTTCTCAAAAAAACATTGGATGCCATGACAAGGTTTGAGTAATGAAGAACATTACGATGCGTGTCAAATTCCTCAAACAACCAATGTTTAACACTCTTATGTGGGTACCTTCTAAGCCATGTTCCAGTAACAACAACTGACCCTATAGGGTATTCAATGTTTTCTCCATCTATAATTGGGCCTTCCAATTTCTTTTTTGCCTCAACACAATGACACAAGTAATAGTCTGTACCCTCTTCATTGTCTTCATCTACAATAACTGCATAAACATTCCCTACATTTATATGTGCGGCATATCTCTTGAAATTAGTCAACATTATTAATATAGTACAAAGTAAGATAACAATATGGAATTTTAAATACTAAGCAAGTAGATATATTACCTAGTTGAACTTGATCTGATACATGGTCAAAGTTGATCGATGATTCCATATGTGTTAGTTCCAATGCCATCGGCAGGAGATGTTTGAGAGAGAGAGACCTAAGAGAGGGAGAGGGGGTAGGAGGGAGAGGGTTGAGATGGAGAGAGAGACCTAACAAAGGGAGAGGGGGTAGGAGGGAGAGGTTTGAGAGAGAGAGAGACCTAACAGAGGGAGAGGGGGTAGGAGGGAGAGGGTTGAGAGAGAGAGAGACATAAGAGAGGGACAGGGGGTAGGAG
>VDFB02385501.1:0-15625 GCA_007258455.2 Sequoia sempervirens | reverse complement strand
GAAACTACTCGTGTTTATGTTTTCTTGGGACATCGATCAACTTTGGTAACTACGATTGTGGATTGCATTGTATTTGCTCATTATGAAAGCTAGTTTTATATCGCCTTTGACGAACGTTCATTTTTTGTTGAGTTATAGCTGCATTTAGGAAAGCACTCGTATTTCAGTTTTTGTGGGCCATCGATACCCTTTGGTGACTAAGCTTGTGGATTAAACTATAGTTGTCCATTCTATATGCGTAACTTCTATCACCCTTCATGAACCTTCATGTTTTGTTGAATTATAGCCGCATTTAGGAAACCACTCATGTTTGAGATTTTCTGGGCTATCGATCAACTTTTGTGACTACAATTGTGGATTGTACTATTGTTGTACATTTTGTATGCATATTTTTAATCACCTTTCACAAACATTGACTTTTTGTTGAGTTATAACTGCATTTAGGAAAACACTCTTGTTTGAGTTTTCAAGGGCCATTGATCAACTTTGGTTACTACGCTTGTTGATTACACATTATATATGAGTATTTTCCATCGTCTTTCACGAAACTTCATTTTTTACTGAGCTAGAGCCTCATTTTGGAAACCGCACATGTGTAAGTTTTTGTGGGCCATGGAACAACTTTGGTGACTTTGAATGTGGATTACACTATAGTTGTTGATTATGTACACATATTTTCTATCGCCTTTTGTGAAGATTCATTTTTTGTTGAGTTATACCACATTTAGGAAACCGCTCGAGTTTGAGTTTTCATGTGCCATCGATCAACTTTGGGAACTATGCTTGTGGATTACACTGTAGTTGTGCATTTTATACATGTATTTTCTATCACCTTTTGTGAACCTTTATTTTTTGTTGAGTTATAGCCGTATTTAGGAAACCACTCATGTTTGAGTTTTTTGTGGGTCATCGATCAACTTTGGTGACTACGATTGTGGATTCTACTATAGTTGTGCATTGTGTACACATATTTTTAATCGCCTTTCACGAACCTTCATTTTTTGTTGACTTATAGCCATATTTAGGAAAACGATAATTTTTGAGTTTTTGTTGGCCATCGATCAACATTGGTGACAATGCTTGTGGATTTGACTATATTTGTGCATTCTATACGCGTATTTTCTATCGCCTTTCGCGAACCTTCATTTTTTGTTGAGTTATAGCCGCATTTAGGAAACCACTCATGTTTTAGTTTTTATGGGCCATCGATAAAATTTGGTGACTACGATTGTGGATTGTATTGTACTTGTGCATTCTAAACACATATTTTTAATCGCCTTTCATTAATCTTAATTTTTTGTTTAGTTATAGCTGTATTTAGGAAAACACTCCTGTTTGAGTTGTCATGGGCCATCAATCAACTTTGGTGACTACGCTTTGGATTTCATTGTAGTTGTGCATTCTATATGTGTATTTTCTATCGTCTTTCGTGAGCCTTCTTTTTTTGTTGAGTTATAGCCACATTTAGGAAGCCCCTCATGTTTCAGATTTTATGGGACATCTATCAACTTTGGTGACTATGATTGTGGATTGTAAAATAGATATGCATTTTGTATGCATATTTTTAATTTCCTTTGACAAATCTTCATTTTTTGTTGAGTTATAGCCACATTTTAGAAAACGTTTATGTTTGAGTTGGTGTGGACCATCGATAAACTTTGGTTACTATGATTATGGATTACATATTGGTTATGCATTTCCACTGCTTATTTTCTATAGCGTTTCACGAAGCTTCATTTTTTGTTGAGTTGTAGCCGCATTTAAGAAACTGCTCATGCTTGAGTTTTTGCTGGCCATCGATCAACTGTGGTGACTATGATTTTGGTTGCACTATAGTTGTCTATTATGTATGTGTGAAACCGCTTGACTTTGAGTTTATTTGGGACATTGATGAACTTTCATGACTACGCTTGTGGATTACATTGTAATTGGGAATTCTATATGCGTATTTTGTATTGCCTTTTAGAAACCGCTCGTTTTCTAAAGAGACATGGATCGTCCATTTTTTGTGAAAATAAGTTCTTGAAAAAGGTTTTTTTGAAAAGTAGAATTCCGCAAAAATATGGGTTTTATAGGTACTTGCGTGCTCGACAGACCTAGCTCATCTGGTTTTAAAAAAAATAAGTTGTTCTTGAAAAAAATTCATTGCTTTTAAAAGTAGAAGTAGTGGAGGTAATAGAGGCTGATATTTTAACAACATGGAAGAACCCCTCATAAACAGAATATACGAAACCACTTTTTTTGGAAAATTGAAATATGGTGTTTATAGGTGCTCTTGTGGTAAAAGGACCCAGATAGAACGTTCGTGAAAGGCGATATAAACTACGCGTATAGAATGCACAACTATAGTGTAATCCACAGGTGTAGTCACCAAAGTTTGATCGATGGACCATGAAAACTCAAACAAGAGTGTTTTCCTAAATACAGCTATAACTCAACAAAAATTAAAGGTTCATGAAAGGCGATTAAAAATATTCGTACAAAATGAACAACTACAGTACAATCCACAATCATAGTCACCAAAGTTGATCAACGGCCCATTAAAACAAGTATTTTCTATGGCCTTTTGCGGAGCTTCATTTTTTGTTGAGTTATAGCCGCATTTAGGAGACCGCTCGAGTCTGAGTTTTTGCGTGCCATCGATCAACTTTGGTGACTATGCTTGTGGATTACACTATAGTTGTGCATTTTATAGATGTATTCTCTATCACCTTTTGCGAACCTTCATTTTTTCTTGAGTTATAGCCACATCTATGAAACCGCTCATGTTTTAGCTTTTTTGGAACATCGATCAACTTTGGTGACTACGATTGTCAATTGTACTAAATTTGTTCATTCTGTATGCATATTTTTTAATCGCATTTCACAAACCTTCATTTTTTGTTGAGTTATCGCCGCATTTAGGAAAACACCCGTGTTTGACTTTCCGTGGGCCATCGATCAACTTTGTAACTACGATTGTGGATTACACAGTAGTTGTGCATTCTATATGCGTATTTTCAATCAACTTTTGCAAACCTTCATTTTTCGTTGAGTTATAACTGCTCTTAGGAAACCGCTCGAGTTTGAGCTTTCATGGGCCATCGATCAACTTTGGTCAATACGATTGTGGATTACACTACAGTTGTGTGCTATATGCATATTTTCTATCGCTTTTTGTGAACCTTCATTTTTCATTGAGTTATAGCCGCACTTAGGAAACCGCTCGTGTTTCAGTTTTCATAGGCCATTGATCCACTTTGGTGATTATGATTGTGGATTACACTGTAGTTCTACATTCGATACGAATATTTTTGATCACCTTTCGTGAATGTTCATTTTTTTTTGAGTTATAGCCGTATTTAGGAAGTCCCTCATGTTTGAGTTTTTGTGGGCCATCGATAAACTTTGGTGACTACGATTATGGATTCTAGTGTAGTTGTGCATTCTGTACGCATATTTTTAATCACCTTTCACAAATCTTGATTTTTTGTTCACTTATAGCTGCATTTAGGTAAATGTTGTTTGAGTTGTCACAGGCCATCGATCAACTTTGGTGACTTTAGTTTTTTATTACACTATAGTTTTGCATTCTATACGTGTATTTTCTATCGCCTTTCGTGAACCTTCATTTTTTCTTGAGTTATAGCCGAATTTAGGAAGCCCCTCATGTTTGAGATTTTGTGGGACATCAATCAACTTTGGTGACTATGATTATGGATTGTAAAGTAGTTGTACATTCTGAACACATATTTTTAATAGCCTTTCATGAAAACACGCGTGTAGAATGCACAAATACATTGTAGTTCACAATCTTAATCAACATAAAATGAAGTTTCACATAAGGCAATAGAAAATACGCATGAAAAATGCACAACTACATTCTAGTCCAGAAGCGTAGTCACCAAAGTTGATCGATGGCTCATGAAAACTCAAACATGAGCATTTTCATAAATGCAGGTATAACTAAACAAAAAATGAAGGTTCATGAGAGGCAGTTAAAAATATGCGCATAGAATGCACAACTACAGTACAATCCACAATCGTAGTCACCAAAGTTGATTGATGGTCCACAAAACCTCAAACATGAGCGGTTTCTGAATAGCTGCTATAACTTCACAAAAATGAAGGTACGCAAAAGGTTATAGAAAACACATGTATAGAATGCACAAATATAGTGTAATCCAAAAGCGTAGTCACCAAAGTTGAATGATGGCCCATGAAAACTCAAACTCAAGTGGTTTCCTAAATGTGGCTATAATTTAATAAAAAAAGAAGGTTCACAAAACACAATAGAAAATACTCATATAGAATGGACAAGTATAGTGCAATCCACAATCATACTCACCAAACTTGATCGATGGCCCTCGAAAACTCAAACATGAGCATTTTTCTAAATGCGGCTATAACTCAACAAAAAATGAAGGTTCATGAAAGGCAATTAAAAATATCTTTATATGCACAAGTACAGTACAGTCCACAATTGTAGTCACAAAGCTTGATCAATGGCCCACGAAAACTCAAACACGAGTGTTTTCCTAAATGTATCTCAAACAGGAAAAAATGGTTCATGGACATAACTAAAAATACAAGCAGACACGTACAACTACAGTACACACATTGTAGTCACCAGTTGACGATGGTTCAAAAACTCAAACATGAGTTTACGTGACATGCGCTATGACCTTCAAGAAAAACAGTTCGGCAAAGGGAATTAAAAAATATGCATATAGAATAAATACACAACTACAGTTAATCCGCAAGTGTAGTCACCAAAGTTGAGTTTTTGTGGGCCATCGATCAACTTTGGTGACTACGATTTTGGATTGCACTGTAGTTTTCCATTCTATACGTGTATTTTCTATTGCCTTTGGCAAACTTTCATTTTTTTCTTGAGTTATAGGCGCATTTAAGAAACTACTCGAGTTTGAATTTTCATGGGCCATCAATCATCTTTGGTGACTATGCTTGTGGATTACACTGCAGTTATGTATTCTATACATGTATTTTCTATCGCCTTCATGAACCTTCATGTTTTGTTGAGTTATAGCCGCATTTAGGAAAACTTTCATGTTCAAGACTTTTTGGGGCATCGATCAACTTTGGTGACTACGATTGTGGATTATAGTGTAGTTATGCATTCTACACACGTATTTTCTTTCACCTTTCGTGAACCTTCATCTTTTGTTTAGTTTTAGTTGCACTTATAAAACCAGTCGTGTTTCAATTTTTGTGAGGCATCAATCAACTTTGGTTGCTATGATTTTGGATAGCACTTTAGTTGTCCTTTTTATCAGTCTCTTTTCTATTGCCCTTCGCAAACCTTCATTTTTTGTTGAGTTATAGCCACTTTTAGGAAATCGCTCGAGTTTGAGTTTTCGTGGGCCATCATCAACTTTGGTGACTATGCTTGTGGATTACACCGTAGTTGTGCATTCTATATGCATAATATCTATCGCCTTTGTCGAACCTTCAATTTTTTTGAGTTATAGCCACATTTAGGAAACCGCTCGTGTTTGAATTTTCATGGGCCATCGATCAACTTTGGTGATTACGATTGTGGATTGTACTATAGTTGTGCATATTGTACGCATATTTGTAATTGCCTTTCATAAACCTTGATTTTTTGTTGAGTTAGAAAAAACTCGTGTTTGAGTTTTCATGGGCCATCGATCAACTTTGGTGACTACGATTCTGGATTGCACTATAGTTGTACATTCAATACGTGTATTTTCTATCGCCTTTCAAAAACCTTCATTTTTTGTTGAGTTATAGCTACATTTAGGAAATTGTTGGAGTTTGGGTTTTCGTGTGCTATTGATCAACTTTGTTGACTACACTTGTAGATTACACTATAGATGTGCATTCCATATGTGTATTTTCTATCGGCTTTCGTGAAACTTCATTTTTTGTTGAGTTATAGCCACATTTAGTAAACTGCTCCTATTTGAGTTTGTGTGGACCATCAATAAACTTTGGTCACTACATTTCATGAACCTTCATGAACCTTCATTTTTTGTTGAGTTTTAGCTGCATTTAGGAAAATGCTCGTATTTAAGTTTTCCTCGGCCATCGATCAACTTTGGGGAATATGCTTGTAGATTACACTATAGTTTTGCATCCTATATGTGTATTTTCTATTTCCTTTCACGAACCTTCATTTTTTGTTGAGTTAAAGCCGCATTTAGGAAACTGCTCATGCTTGAGTTTTTGTGGGCCATCAATCAACTTTAGTGACTATGATTGTGTATTGTACTATAGTCGTACATTATGTACACATATTTTTAATCACCTTTCACAATCCTTCTTTTTTTGTTGAGTTATAGCCGCATTTAGGAAAATGCTCATATTTGAATTTTTGTGGGCCATCGAACAACTTTGGTGACTACGATTGTGTATTACACTGTAGTTTTGCATTCTATACACGTATTTTACATTGCCTTTTGTGAACCTTCATTTTTCATTGAGTTATAGCTACACTTAGGAAACTGCTTGTGTTTAAGTTTTTGTGGGCCATCAATTAATCATGGTGACTAAAATTGTGGATTGCAGTGTAGTTGTCCATTATGTATGTATATTTTTTATCCCCTTTCGCGAACCCTCATTTTTTGTTGAATTATAGCCATAGTTAGGAAACCGCTGCTGTTTGAGTTTTTGTGAGCTATCGATGAACTTATGGATTGCACTATACTTGTGCATTGTATAAGTGTATTTTCTATTGCCTTTCGTGAACCTTCATTTTTCGTTGAGTTATAGCCGCATCTAGGAAACTGCTAGTATTTGAGTTTTCACGGGCCATCGATCAACTTTTGTGACTACGATTGTCGATTAGACTGTAGTTGTTGATTCTATACATGTATTTTCTATCGTCTTTCACAAATCCTCATTTTCAATCACCTTTTTTAAACATTCCTTTTTCGTTGAGTTATAGCTGCACTTAGGAAACCGCTTGTGTTTGATTTTTCATCAGCCATTGATCAACTTGGGTGACTATGATTGTTGATTACACTGTAATTGTCCAATCTAGCATATTTTCTATCGCGTTTCACAAACCTTCATTTTTTGTTAAGTTATAAATGCCTTTAGGAAACCACTCGAGTTTGAGTTTTTATGGGCCATCAATCAAATTTGGTGACTACACTTGTTGATTACACTGCAATTTTGCTTTCTATACGCGTATTTTCTATCACCTTTCACGAACCTTCATTTTTTGTTGAGTTATATCCACATTTAGAAAACCGATCACGTTTGAGTTTATGTGGGCCATCGATCAACTTTGGTGACTACGATTGTGGATTGTACTATAGTTGTGCATTCTATATGCATATTTTTAATCACCTTTCACAAACCTTCATTTTTTTTTGTGTTATAGCCGTATTGAGGAAACTGCTCGAGTTTTAGTTTCCGTGGGCCATCGATCAACTTTGTTGACTACGATTGTGGATTATACTATAGTTTTGCATTTTTTATGTAAAATTTTAATTGTCTTTCACGAACCTTCATTTTTCATTGAGTTATAGTCACACTTAGGAAATTGCTCGTGTTTGAGTTTTTGTGGGCCATCGATCAAGTCTGGTGACTATGATATTGGATAACACTGTAGTTATGCAATTTATACACATATTTTCAATCACCTTTTGCAAACCTTCTTTTTCTGTATAGTTATAGCCACAGTTAGGAAATTGCTCGAGTTTGAGGTTTAGTGGGGCATTGTTCAACTTTGGTAACTACGATACTGGATACTGTAGTTGTGCATTTTGTATCCGTATTTTCTATCACTTTTTGCGAACCTTAATTTTTAGTTGAGTTATAGCCGCACTTAGGAAACATCTCATGTTTGAGTTTTCATGGGAAATCGATCAACTTTGGTGACTACAATTGTGGATTGCACTATAGTTGAATGTTCTATACACATAGTCCTAATTGCCTTTCACAAACCTTCATTTTTGGTTGAGCTATAGTCGTATTTAGGAAACCACTATTGTGCATTCTATACACATATTTTGTTGAGTTATAGTTGTATTTAGGAAAACACTCGTGTTTGAGTTTTCGTTGGCCATTGCTCAACTTTGGTGACTACGATTGTGGATTACACTGTAGTTGTGCATTCTATAAGCGTATTTTTTATCGCCTTTCGTGAACCATCATTTTTCGTTGAGTTATAACCACACTGAGGAAACTGCTCGAGTTTGTGTTTTCATGGGCCATCAATCTTCTTTGGTGACTACAATTGTGGATTATACTATAGTTGTACATTTTGTACATATAATTGTAATCGCCTTACACGGGACTTCATTTTTTGTTGAGTTATAGCCACATTTAGGAAAACGCTCATGTTTGAGTTTTCGTGGGCCATCAATCAGCTTTGGTAACTACGATTGTGGATTACACTGTAGTTGTGCATTCTATATGCGTATTTTCTATAGCCTTTCTTAAATCTTCATTTTTCATTGAGTTATAGCCGCACTTAGTAAACTGCTAGAGTTTGAGTTTTCGTGGGCCATTGATCAACTTTGGTAACTACAATTTTGCATTCTATATGTGTATTTTCTTTCACCTTTTGCGAACTTTCATTTTTCGTTGAGTTATAGTTGGTCTTACGAAACGACTTGAGTTTGAGTTTTCGTGGGCCATTGATAAACTTTGGTGACTACGATTGTGTATTACACTGATGTGTATTTTTTATCATTTTTCCTGAACCTTCATTTTTTGTTGAGTTATATAGCCTCATTTAGGAAAACGCTCGATTTTGAATTTTTGAGGGCCATTGAACAACTTTGGTGAGACTTGTAGATTACATTGTAGTTTTGCAATCTATACACATATTTTCTATCGCCTTTCGTCAACCTTCATTTTTTGTTGAGTTATAGCCGCATTTAGGAAACCAGTCGAGTTTGAGTTTTCATGGGCTATTAATCAATTTTAGTGACTACACTTGTTGTTTTAACAGAGGCAAATTTTTAGAATCTTTTTGTGAAAAATTTGGGAAATGTGTTTTGTAGAGAATGTCATTCTTAGTGGACCCATATCGTCATTTTTTCAAAAAATTAATTTTTCACCAACATGCAAAACCTCTTAAAAATAGAATCTATGAAACAATTTTTTTTTTTAAATAAAAAGTATGAGTTTTATAGGTGTTCGTATGCTATAACTCAAACGTTAGCGGTTTCCTAAATACAACTATAACTCAACAAAAAATGAAAGTTCACAAAAAATGATTGAAAATACGCGTATAGAATGCACAACTACAGTGTAATCCATAAGCATAGTCACTAAAGTTGAACGATGGCCCACGAAAACTCAAACATAAACATTTTCCTAAATGTGTCTATAACTCAACAAAAAATGAAGGTTCATGAAAGGTGATTAAAAATATGCATACAAAATGCACAACTAATGTACAATCCGCAATTGTAGTCACCAATGTTGATCAACAGGCCAAAAAAACTCAAACATGAGCGGTTTCCCAAATGCGGCTATAACACAACAAAAAATGAAGGTTTGCGAAGGGCAATAGAAAATACGCGTATAGAGTTCACAACTATAATTTAATCCACAAACGTAGTCACCAAAGTTGATCGATGGCCCACAAAAACTAAAATACAAAAAGGCGATTAAAAATATGTGTAGAAAATGCACAACTACATTGCAATCCATAATCGTACTCACCAAAGTTGATCGATGACCAACGAAAACTCAAACATGAGCGGTTTCCTAAGTGGGGCTATAACTCAGCAAAAAATGAAGGTTCCTAAAAAGCGATAGAAAGTACGCGTACAACATGGACAACTATAGTGACATCCACAATCATAGTCACCAAAGTTGATCGATGTCCTACGGAAAAACACAAACACGAGTGGTTTCCTAAGTGCGGCTATAACTCAACCAAAAATGATGTTTCACGAAAGGCTATAGAAAATAGGCGTATAGAATGCAAAACTACAATTGAATCCACAATCATCGTCTCAATCGATGGCCCACGAAAACTTAAACATAAGCGATTTCCTAAATGCAACTATAACTCAACAAAAAATGAAGTTTCAAGATAGCCCATAGAAAATATGCATATAGAATGCACAACTATAGTGTAATCCACAAACAAACTCAGTAAACTTGATCGATGGCCCACAAAAATTTAAACTTGAGCACTTTCATAAATGCGGCTATAACTCAACAAAAAATGAAGGTTCACGAAAGGTGATAGAAAATACACGTACAAAATGGACAACTATAGTGCAACCCACAATCGTAGTCACCAAAGTTGATTAATGGCCCACGAAAATTAAAATATGAGCGGTTTGCTAAGTGAGGCTATAACTCAACAAAAAATGAAGGTTCACGAAAGGTGATAGAAAATACATGTAAAAAATGGATAACGACAATGCAATGCATAATCGTAGTCACCAAAGTTGATCGGTGGCCCATGAAAACTTAAAGACGAGCGTTTTCCTTAATGTGCATATAACTCAAAAAAAATGAAGGTTCGAGAAATGCGATAGGATATACGGATATAGAATTGACAACTACAGCGCAATCCACAATCGTAGTCACCAAAGTTGATCATTGGCCCACAAAAACTACAATTCGAGCGGTTTCCTAAATGAGGCTATAACTCAAAAAAAAAATGAAGATTCATGAAAGGCAATAGAAAATATGCATTGAAAATGGACTACAACAGTACAATCTGCAATCGTAGTCACCAAAGTTGATCGATGGCCCACGAGAACTCAAACACAAGCATTTTCCTAAATGCAGCTATAACTCAACAAAAAATGAATGTTCGTGAAAGGCGATTAAAAATATGCATACAAAATGTTTAACTACAGTAAAATGCACCATCATACTCACCAAAGTTGATTGATGGCCCACAAAAAATCAAATATGAGCGGTTTCCAAAATGTGGCTATAACTTAACAAAAAATGAAGGTTTGCAAAACGCGATAGAAAATACACGTATAGAATGCACAACTACAGTGTAATCCACAAGCATAGTCACCAAAGTTGATTGAAGGCCCACCAAAACTCAAACACGAGCAGTTTCCTAAATGTGGCTAGAAGTCACCAAAAAAAGAAGGTTCGTAAAAGGCGATAGAAAATTAGCGTACATAATGCACAACTAAAGTTCACTCCAGAATCGTAGTCACCAAAGTTGATTGATGGCCTACGAAAACTCATACATGAATGTTTTCCCAAATTTTCACCAACATGCAAGAGCCCCTCAAAAATAGAATCTACAAAACAATTTTTTTTTGGAAAATCGATTATATGGGTTTTATAGGTGTTCATGTGCTAAAGAGACCCAAATCGTCCGTTATTTGAAAAAGATAGATTTTTATGAAAAGTAGTAGTAGAGGTAAGAGAGGCAAATTTTTTGAATCTTTTTATGAAAAATAGGATAAATGGGTTTTGTAGAGAATGTCGTTCTCAGTAGACCCAAATCGTCCTCTTTTCGAAAAACTAATTTTTCAACAACATGCAAAAACCCCTCAAAAATAGAATCTAAGAAACAATTTTTTTCGGGAAAATTGAAATATGGTTTTTATACTGCTCATGTACTAAAGAAACCCAGATCGTCCATTTTCTGAAAAAATGAGTTATTCTTGAAAAAGATGTATTTTTTTTTAAAGTAGAAGCAATATAGGTAACAGAGGGAAATTATTTGAATCTTTTTATGAAAATCCTAAGAAATGGGACTTGTAGAGAATGTTTTTCTGAGTAGACCCAGATTGTTCTTTTTCCAAAAATCCAATTTCTCAACAACATGCAAAAACCCCTCAAAAATAGAATCCACGAAATAATTTTTTTTGGAAAATCGAAAATATAGGTTTTATAGGTGCTTGATAGTTAAAGACCTAGATTGTACTTTTTTCGAAAAACAAAGGAAATTCTTTTGAATCTTTTTTATGAAAAATATGAGAAATGGGTATTTTAGAGAATGTCATTCCGAGTAGACCTAGACTGTACTTTTTTCAAAAAACAAAATTTTCACCAACATTTAATAACCCCTCAAAAATAGAATCTACGAAACAATTTTGTTTGGGAAAATAAAAAATATGGGTTTTATATGTGCTCGTGTGGTGAAGAGACCCAGATTGTCCATTTTTTGAAAAAATAAGTTGTGTTTAAAAAACATAGGCTTTTTTGAAAAGTAGAAACAATAGAGGTAACAGAGGCAGTTCTTTGGAATCTTTTATGAAAATTTTGAGAAATGGGTTTTGTAGAGAATGTCGTTCTTAGTAGACCTAGATCGTCCTTTTTTTGAAAAAATAGTTTTTCACCAACATGCAAGAACCTCTCAAAAATAGAATGTACAAATACAGTGTAATCCACAAGCATCGTCACCAAAGATTAGATGGCCAACAAAAACTCAAACATGATCATTTTTCAGGTCAGAAAGACCAAACAAAAAGAAGGTCTGCGAAAGGTGATTAAAATATGTAAAGAAATGCACAACCATAGCAATAATTCACGTAAACGTAGTCAAAGCGCCGATCGATGGCCCAAAGTCAAACACGTTTGCTCTCTAAATGTAGTTACACCAATTAAAAAAACGAACGCTCGTGAAAGGCGACAGAACCATTGCCGAGTATAGAATGCAAAATCATAGTAATTCGACAGCGATACTGTTGATCAATGGCCCACTAAAACTTAAACATGAGCAGTTTCCTAAATGCGGCATTTAGGAAACAACACATGTTTGAAGGTTTTTGGGCCATTGATCAACTTTGGTGACTACGATTGTTGATTATACTATAGTTGTGCATTCTGTAAAAATAATTTTAATTGCCTTCCACGAACCTTCATCTTTTGTTGAGTTATAGCCGCATTTAGGAAAACACTTATGTTTGATTATTCATGCGCCATCAATAAACATTGGTGACTACGCCTTTGTATTACACTTTAGTTGTGCATTCTATAAGTGTACTTTTTATCGCCTTTCACGTAAGTTCATTTTTTGTTGAGTTATATAGGAAACTTCTGATGTTTGAGTTTTTGTGGGCCATATCATTCAACTTTGGTGGCTACGATTGTGGATTGTACTGTAGCTGTGCATTTTGTACCCATATTTTTAATCGCCTTTCACAAACCTTCATTTTTTTTTAGTTATACCCGCATGTAGGAAAATGCTCGTGTTTGACTTTTCGTGGGCCATCGGTCAACTTCGATCACTACAATTGTGAATTACACCATAATTGTTCATCTATACGTGTATTTTCTATAGCCTTTCACAAAACTTCATTATTCGTTGAGTTATAGCTGCACTTAGGAAACCAATCATATTTGAGTTTTTGTGGGCCATCGATCTAGCTTGGTGACTACGATTGTGGATGGCACTATAGTTTTCCATTCTCTATGTGTATTTTGTCACCTTTCGTGAGCCTTCATTTTTTCTTGAGTTATAACTGCATTTAGGAAACCACTTATCTTTGTGTTTTTGTTGAGTTAAAGGCACATTTAGGAAGCCACTCATGTTTGTGCTTTTATGGGCCATCGATCTACTTTGGTGACTACAATTGTGGATTGTACTATAGTTGTGCATTTTGTATGAATATTTTTAATCGCCTTTCACAAACGTTCATTTCAGTTTTTGTTGAGTTATAGTCACATTTACTAAAACGCTCGTGTTTGAGTATCGTGGGCCATCGATCAACTTTCGTGACTACACTTGTGGATTACACTATAGTCTTGCACTCTATACGCGTAATTTCTATCGCCTTTCATGAATGTTCATTTTTTGTTGAGTTATAGCCACATGTAGGAAAATATTGGTGTTTGACTTTTTGTGGGCCGTCGATCAACTTTGGTAACTACAATTGTGAATTAAACTATACTTGTGCATTCTATACATGTATTTTCTATAGACTTTCACGAAACTTCATTTTTCATTGAGTTAGAGCTTCAATTAGCAAACCACTCATGTTTGAGTTTTCGTGGGCCATTGATTAAGTTTGGTGACTCTGATGTGGATGGGACTGTAGTTGTGCATTCTCTATGTGGATTTTATTGCCTTTCATGAGCCTTCATTTTTTGTTGAGTTATAGCCGCATTTAAGTAACCACTCGAGTTTGAGTTTTCGTGGGCCACCGAGGAACTTTTGTGACAACGCATGTGGAATACACTGTAGTTGTGCATTCTATATGTGTATTTTATATTGCCTTTTGCGAACCTTCATTTTTTGTTGAGTTATAGCTGCATTTAGGAAAACGGTTGTGTTTGAGTTTTTGTGGGCTATCAATCAACATTGGTGACGATGATTGTGGATTACACTGTTGTGTGCATTTTATACACGTATTTTCTATCGCCTTTCGCAAACATTCATTGTCCATTGAGTTATAGCCGCACTTAGGAAACCGCTCGTGTTTGAGTTTTCATGGGCCATCGATCAAGTTTGGTGACTACGATTGTGGATTGCAGTGTAGTTGTCCATTCTTTATGCGTATAGCCACACTTAGGAAACTACTCGAGTATTTGTTTTCGTGGGCCATCAATCAACTTTGGTGACTACAATTGTGGATTGCACTGTAGTTGTCCATTTTCTACGTATATTTTCTATCGCCTTTCATGAACCTTCATTTTTTGTTGAGTTATTGCCGCATTTAGGAAATCACTCGAATTTGAGTTTTCGTGGGCCATCGATCAACTTTTGTAATGACGATTGTGGATTACACTGTTGTTGTGCATTCTATATGCGTATTTTCTATTGCCTTTCATGAACCTTCATTTTCTTGTTGAGTTATATAACCTTTAATGAACCTTCATTATTTGTCGAAATATAGCCGCATTTGGAAAACCACTCGTGTTTAAGTTTTATTGGGCCATCCATCAACTTTGGTGACTACGATTGTGGATTACACTGTAGTTGTCCATTATGAATGCTAATTTTCTATCGGCATTGGCGAGTCTTCATTTTTTGTTGAGTTATAGCTGCATTTAGGAAACCACTCGTGTTTGAGTTTTCATGGGCCATCGATCAGCTTTGGTGACTATGCTTGTGGATTACACTATAGTTGTGGATTCTATATGCGTATTTTTATTGCCTTTCGCGAACATTCATTTTTCATTGAGTTATAGACGCACTGAGGAAACTGCTCATGTTTGAGTTTTCATGGGCCATTGATGAACTTTTGTTTCTACGATTGCTAATTGCACTGTAGTTGTTCATTTTGTACATGTGTTTTCTATCGCCTTTCAGGAACCTTCTTTCTTTGTTTAGTGAAAAACTAGTTTTTTGAAAAAAGGACGGTTTGGGTATACTTAGAACGATTCTATTTTTGAGGGTTTCTTGCATGTTGTTAGAGGGATTCTTCCATATTGACGTAAAAATAGTTTTCTGAAAAAAGGATGATCTGGGTCTACTCAGAACGACATTCCCTACAAATCCATTTCTTAAATTTTTCATAAAAAGATTCAAAAAAAAATTCTATATTACCTCTACTGCTTCTACTTTTCAAAAAAATCTATCTTTTTGAAAAACAAATATTTTTTTCAAAATCCAGACAATTTGGGTCTCTTTACCACACATGCACCTATAAAACCCATATTTTAGATTTTCCCAAGTAAAATTGTTTCGTAGAATTCTATTTTTGAGGGGTTCTTCCATGTTGGTGAAAAATTATTTTTTTGAAAAAAGGACGATCTGGGTACT
>VDFB02385500.1:0-11384 GCA_007258455.2 Sequoia sempervirens | reverse complement strand
GACCTTGATGATGTTTTTGGAGACATTAATTCCTTGAAGCCAGAAATCCAAGAGCAAGTTGAGCTCAAGATGTAAAGAGAAAAAGAAATGGATGCAGAGTTGAGGAACACTATGATTGAAAGGGATAGGTTGATGAGACAATTGGAAAAAATGAAGTTCCTGAATGAAGAAGAACCTAAACCAAGTGTTGAGGGTCCAGTTGTATAGAAGATTGTTAATAAGGAAACAAAGCTTGTGTTTAAAGAAAACCCAATAGGCCACATTGATGTCCAACCCAAACCTTCAGACCCAAATCCCTCAAATCATGTTAAGTCTCAACCAAGTAATACAAACCTTAAGCATTTCTTGGATAAGGGAAAGCAAATGGTTGAGGGGATTAAAATAAATGAGAAGGTGACTCCCCATTTCACTCAACAAGATCTCCCACCACATTTTTTTGGGTCTTCTTCCATTATTATTGGTGGGAATGCAATCTTTGCACATGTTAGCAACACAGGAGCATACAACTGAGAGGGGGGTGAATCAATTGTCATCAAATTTCAAACTTATTCAACTTATTAACCTTAATCTCGGATTTGATCATTAATGATGAAATAAAAAATGAACAACACATCAGAAACACACATAACACCAAGATTTTTATGTGGAAACCCTATTAGGGGAAAAACCACGGTGGAGGTCAGTCCACAAGATTATACCCTATTAAAAGTATAAGAAGATATGAATGGAGAATACACATGTATTCAGGCACACTGCCTAAAGCTCACTGCTCAATTACAAATAGGCTTACTTCCCAAAGGAAGACACACTATCTTACATAAAGATTTTGATTAAATCCATCAGATTTTGAATTGAGAAAAGTAGCATCTGCTAATGCCTTATTATAGTTCTGGTTAAGCTCATGAACACTTCTTCACACTTATTCACTCTTCTTCACTCTTCTTCACACTCTGCTCTACCTTCAAATGATTTGAACATTATTTGCACACATGACTCACACACTTCAATTCACTCTTCTCTTCAAATGATAAGACAATCACTCTTATATATCCATGACAAGAAATTACATCGCTATAAGTCGACCTCAAGGAAATAATAAAATGAATATAAACATGACCAGCCCAAATTAATAAAGATTATTCATGCAAATCAACCAAGGTCGGCCACAACATAGTGAAGACCAAAAACAACATCCTCAAGCATGAACCACTTCAATTAATTACTCCTTGAAGATCCACAACATGCTTCAACACAGGTCGTCCATGAACATGAAAAACATGAACACACAAGAGAAAATATCGGATTGTGAGCACAAAAATCAATGCAGACATGCCACATAGATAAAGCATGAACTAGAAACATCCAAAAACATCATGAAACACCAGAGAAGCATCCACAACAACTGAACTTACAAAAATCACATGATCTTCATTCAGGAACACAAACTAAAGTAACAAAAAAACTATCTAAATACAAATCTTCATAACTTGATCAAATATTCACGTGGATCTCTGAAAATCGATGTGGATAAACTAGATATACTCAACAAGAAAACCTTTAGTCCACAACATGAGATCAAAAACTTACTAAACACACTGAAAAACTGAACTCCATTTCACCACTGACAACTTGCAACACTTCTTATTACAATTTTCTCAATATCCTCGACATATACAGCTTCTAATGCATTAATGCTAATAGTGTTGACATCAGTGACAACCACATATCAGCAACACAGCCACAACATCCAATAGAACATACCTATAAACACAAAAATTGAGACCCTGTGCTTCTACTTCATTCTTAGTTGCTTCCTTCAATTTCTTTGATGATGCACAATCCAAAATCAAGCTTCATTTTGGGGTGTGGGTTTCTATTGGAAAAAAAAGGGGATACAACTGAGAGGGGGGGTGAATCAATTGTCACAAAATTTCAAATGTATTAACTTAATTAATCGTTATTCTTAGATTTGATCAATATCAATGAAAGCATGAATCAATGACACATCAGAAACACACATAACACCAAGATTTTTTATGTGGAAACCCTGTTAGGGGAAAAACCACGGTGGAGATCAGTCCACAAGATTATACCCTATTAAAAGTATAGCGAATGAAATATGGGGAATGCACATTCATTTAGGCATAGTGCCTAGAGGTCACTGCTGAAATACAAAGGAAGACACATTGTCTTATAGAAAGAATCATATTACAACCATCTGAATTTTGAACTGAGAAAATAACATCTTCTCATGCTTGATTACAGTTCTAGTTAAGCATAATTCTTCACTCTTCTACACACTTCATCACACTCTTCTCTGCCTTCAAATGATATTTGCACATACACACACAAAAGCACACTGAGAACACCTCCAAATTGAATAAACAATCGCTCTTATATATTTGCAACAAGAAATTTCATACCTTCAAGTCGGCTTCAATGAAAATAATAAAATGAATATAAACTATCAGCCCAAAACATTAAATATTAGCAATGTGAATCAACCAAAGTCAGCCACAACTTAGTGATGAACCAAAACAACATCTTCAACTCAAAAATACTTCAATTAATTACACTTCAAAGATCCACAATATGCTACAACCACCATGTCGTCCAAGAACAAGAAAAATATGAACACACAAGAGAAATTTTCCAACCACAAGCTCAACAAACAATGAAAATGTGCAACAAAGATAGAGCATGATCTAGAGACATCCACAAAAATTGAACTAAATTAAATAGTCTCATCTTCAATTAGGAACACCAACTGAAGAAATAGAAAAATAGTCATAATGAAAATCTTCATAACTCGATCAAATCTTCATGCAGATCTCTGAAACTTGACATGGATAAACTAGATACACTCAGCAACAAACCCTTTGGTCCACAACCTTTTATCATCAACATATAGAACATATTGACACACTGAACTTCACTTCACCACTAACAACTTGCAACTTATTTATTACAATTTTCTCAATATCCTCCACATATACAACTTCAAGTAAACAAATGCTAATAGTGTTGACATCAATGATAATGACATATCAACAACACAACCACAACATCCAACAATCTCCCACTTTGGAATTGATGGCAACACATGATGTGGAAAACACCATCAACAAAACTAACTCTTCACACTTACTCTCCCTTAGGTTCTGAATCATTTTCTCCTCAACTCTTCCACATGATCTTCTCCTCACAAGGATCTTCTCCTCAGATAATCACTAGTTTTTTCACATGACTCTTCTCTCCCTTTGAAATCAATGAAAATGATCTCTTCTATACAATATTTGAACCACATATCTGAACATCTGACTACTCCCCATGAGTAACAACCACCACAACATCAATCTGAAACAAGATATGACTATGAAGTACATAGACTAATGCACACATTACATTGCATCCTAGTTCTGATTAGGAGGGGTAATCACCCCTAACTTCCCTCTAAGATACTCAAAATTATCCTTAGGTAATGGCTTGGTAAAGATGTTTGCAATCTACTCCTTAGTAGGCACATATTCCATTCTAACTTCCTTTTCACTTACCTTCTCTCTCAAAAAGTGAAACTTAATAGATATATTCTTTGTCTTTGAATGTAACACCAGATTCTTTGAAATGTTAATAGCACTTGAGTTATCACATAATATAGCTATCAGTTCATCATACACCAATTTGATATCCTTCAACATTTGCTTCATCCACAAGACTTGAGTACAATTATTAGCAACAACAATATACTCTTCCCCTACAGTAGATAAGGAAATTGCATTATGTTTCTTACCCAAGAAAAATGTTCCACCACTTGTACTTTTCCTGTGATTTACATCTCTTTCCCAGTCAATATCAGTAAAGGAACTCAAAGTAAGATCATCATCTTTAGGATACCATAGGCCAAGGTCAAGTGTTCCTTTCAAGTATCTAAAAATTCTCTTCACAATAGTCACATGAGATTCCTTTGGATCAACTTGAAATATTGCAACAATACATACAACATTCATGATATCATGCCTAGTTTGAGTTAAATACAACAATCCACCAATCATTGATATGTATCTTTTCTGATTTTCTCTTAGAGAATCATCTTTTGTTGTCAACTTGCATCCGGTCACCATGGGTGTACCAACTGGCTTTGAATCTTCCATACCAAACTTCTTCAACAATTCTTTCACATACTTGGACTGAGATATAAAATCCCTTTATCTAATTGAGTAGTTTGCAATCCCAAAAATAATTTCATCTCACCAATCATTGACATCTCAAATTCATTCTACATCTCATTAGCAAACTTCATGCACAATCTATCATCTCCTCCAAAAATAATATCATCAATAAATACTTCAACTATTAGTTCTTTATCATGATCAATCTTGAAATACAAATTATTGTATAAGAGAAAAATTGCACCATTGTAGTTTTGCCTACATTCTTGCTTCCACTTTAGTGTCCATCCTTTAGCATCTTGAGTAGGCTCATTTTAGCCCTTGCATTATCCTCTCTCCCTCTCAAGATGCTCCAATACCCCTTTTCAGCAGCTACCCCTTGCGTGTCAACATTCCATCAGACTTGGTGCTTCACCCATTTTCATCATTTTGTAGCATGACATGTCTAGATACTAGCGCGTCGTGCGAACGTCTGCATGCTACGCTAGTGTCCTGCGATGTTACGTTCACATGCTGCACTAGTGTCCTGCAATGTTTCAAAGCTCAAATGACCATTTCCATGCATGTTTTCCACTTGTTAGCAAGTTTTGTCGGTGGTAACAGTTGGTAATGCCCAAAAATGACCGAAGAAGCTTCTCTTCTCCCTTTTTAAGTCATCCCTTCAACTCATTTTGGCTCTCTAAGAAGATCCTCTACAACTTCCTCCATTTCTAGCTTCACTCTAGCCTTCTACACTTTAGATTTTGCTTGTAACAGCTTGTTGTAGTAGCCCCAAGCTCTCTCAAGCTTCCATTACAACATTCTTTGTAGACTTCTTGGCTCTCGTAACTCCATTTCATTCTTGTGAGCATCTTGAGATTCCATATCCCCTACTATTTGCATACTTACTTGGTGATACGGGTTCTCCTCCTTGAGCGGGGTTTTCTTTTATCACCTCTTTTGTGATATGGGTCCTCCTCCTCAAGCAGGGTTTTCTTTTATCACATGCTTATTTGTGGTGCGGGTTCTACTCCTGAGCGGGTTTTTCTTTCACCACACACTTTCTTCATCACACTCTTTATCTTCTTGGTTGTCTGTGGAGGTGGGAATACCAAAACAAGGGTTTGACTAAGGCAAACCCCTATACAACCCCAACATTATCTCTAGATATCATCTTGGAGGTTGTGAAGACATTTTTTTGGTGGAGGATTCCTCACTCACATGGTTGTAAGTATTTCTTTCCTTTCTTCTTCTTATTTTTATTAGTTTTACTTCACTCTATTTCAGTTCTGTCACTTTCCTGCATTTTAAGATTTCTTAGCAATTCAAGTAGAAGTAGTCGCTTAAGCATTTTTTGAGATAAACTTGCTCTCTGGTCTGTACGAGATGCTAGCACGCCTTTGGGATGCTAGCATGTCATGCTGTCATCTGTAGGGAATCCCCCTATATCACATTTTGGTGAACTCAACATGAAGAACATTGTTCTTTAGAAAAAAATGTAATGGATTTAATATCTTCTTTTGTTAGTTCCATGACTAATATTATCCAAAATATTAATGACATTCCATTCAATGCATGTGATGGTGACTTGGCACTGCCCATGTCACTTGGTATCTTTGATCCTTCTCATGAGATTCCTCTTGTTTTAGAGGATGTCTTGTTGCAAGAAGATGAAATCATTGATACCTTTCTTAATGTTACTCTACCTCCTCTTCATTCCAATGCACTCTCTTCTAGAGATGATACATTTTTGAATGATGAGTTATGTCTTTGTTCCAATGCAATCTCTTCTAGAGACATTGCATGTGTGAATGATGAACCTCCTTCAACATCTGATTCTCCTTGGATCGATGTTGAGAATGTCCCTTTAAGTAACTATTCCACATTTGATCCTATTTGGATTGATGTTGGGAATACGTATTTAAGTAATTATTCAACTAGTTGTAATGATTCTGCAAATGTGGTATATGTCTCCACTACCCTCAAGGGCCTAAGAGACCGATCATTCATGTGACTCTAGCTAGTCCTACTCCTAAAAGGGTTTGTGCTATCGATGGTGTTCCATTTAATAGCGAATCTCCTGATCTGCCTAAGGCTCCCTCTTATAGAGTGGTAGCCTATACTTATGAGAATAATACAAATAAACAACTAAGACTTCCTCAAGCTCCTAAACCTATGACTAAAACACCTAATGATAATGGTCTTTCCAAGCAACCTCGCATTACTCCGAATAAGATATCACTATGAGATTTTCTTTGGTCTGCCCTAGTTTATCAGGGTATGCTTCAGGAAGCTTTGCAAAAGATCCTCTTTCCTTCTTCTGCTAGGCTAACAAATGCTAATGTGTTGATGGCATATATTGGCATAGGTTCACTAAACATTACATTCTATCTGTAGGAGCTCCCACCTCTAGCAGTACAGAAGCAAGCTGACCCTCTAATGATCATAGTTAATATTAATAAGATAGGAATTAGATGTACTCTCATTAATGTTGGTTTGGTGCTCAATGATGTTGGTTCGGTGCACAATGTGTGTAGTATTGATCTACTACCTAAGATTAATATTGACCCATCCTCTCTTAATACTTCTTATGATGTCCTCCATGGGTTCAATAATGTCGGTCAACAATCCCTAGGCACAATAGTCTTGCCTTTGAGGTTGGGATTGTTACTGTTCCTACCCTTGTATATATTATGGTAGAAAAGTTACAATGCAACCTTCTTCTTGGTAGACCGTGGATTCATGCTATGGGTGCGGTCCTATCTACCTTGCATAAATCTATTAAGTTCATTTGTAACAATCGAGTGGTCACAATCAAGGCTGATCCCGAGGCTATGAACCTATGTGAGATGGCAGCTACTGGTTGAGCTCCAGTTGTCCCTACTCTTATTCCTTCAATATCTTCTGGTGTGTCTATGTTTACTCCAACAGTATCTACTACAAAGGATACTCTCAAGGAAAATGTCCCTTAAGAAGATCCTTCTAAAGAAAGGAATCCTAAGTGTGCTCCTTCTGCATCTTCTCAAAGGAATGCATGTCTTGCTAGTGATCGAGGCCCTTTAGAATTTACAGATTCCTTCGTTGGAGAATATAAAGTTGACCCGATCCACTTAGACCTTCTAGCAACATCATCCACACCCACTATCAAAGATTATTATTCTTTTGTATCGTGGGGTAGGGTGAGCAATAATTGTAATATCCTTAGTGTTGATCCTCTTTCTGAGGAAGAGGATTACACTTCAGATAAAGAGGATAGCGTTGGAAGTCCTATTAGTAAGAATGATAATGATCCCCTAGAGGAGTGTGACCCCCATCATTGGGACAATGCTCTTTATAAAGATCTTCCTTCTTTTCAAGACCTGCAAACACATTATGGCCTTGGCTTTAAGCTTGTCTCTAAATGTGGCTATGAGCATAAAGGTTGTGGGTGCAATGAACAAGGCATTCAGGTCCCTATAGAATTTTCACCTTGTAAGTGTAACTTAGGGCTTGGTTGCTTGAATGAAAAATCTGAAAGGGAACCATAGTTGAATGGTGACATTAATTTCACTCAACTTTGTTCTCATGAATTGATTTATCCTCCTTTGTCTTCTATCTTCGTGTCTTCTTCTTCTTGTGAGAAGTCAAACCTATCTCTACAAGAGAAAGGGTTGCTTCCTTCTCCTTGTCCTTTATCTAAGCAAGAAAATATTTTGTTGTGGCTTCTAAAAGCCCACTTAATCACTCTTCCTTCTCCTACACGTAATAAATTCCACAAATATGATGAAGGAAAGCATCCTATATGTGCATACCATCGAGTGCTTGGTCATTCCATTAGTGAATGTAAAGCCTTAAAGGATAAAATACAACTTAGTGATTCAAGTGCCATCAAACTCCCGTTTGATTGATGTACTTGCCTTTTCTTTGCTTTACAAGTGATATCAAGGTTCACCTCTATCCTATCCAAAGTATTTTGCATAGTTCTCCTCCCCTATATGTTGGGGACAGTGATAACTTGTTACAGAGATGTGTGTCCTTCTTAAGGGCCCCTCTCTTTTCTATCTCTTTCAATTGAAGTGTCCCTTGAGTAGATCCCTCTTCCTTTTGAAAGGTTCTTGAGGGACCTCTTTGAAAGCCTTTATTTTGAATGAATTATTTACTTCTAGCTTGGGGTTATCCTAGCTATATCTTACCTTTCAAATAGCGTGTCCCCTAAGTTGACCCCTCTCTTTTCATGTTGGGTTCTTGAGGGACCCTTTTGAAAGTTTTTCAGTCTACGTGACCATCCACTTTAGACATGTTCTATCTGAGGGTAGACATGTCACCACTTTTAGATGCATCCTATCTGCGAGTAGATGTATTGACGCTTTAGACATGTTCTGTGTATGGGTAGAAATTTCACCGCTTTTACATGCGTCCTATCTACGGGTAGACATATCAACACTTTAGACATGTTCTATCTGCGGGTAGACATGTGGCTACTTTTAGACGTGTCCTATCTGCGGGTAGATGTATTGACACTTCATACATGTTCTAGCTATGGGTGGACATATCACCGCTTCTCAACTCTGTGGAATCCACTTCCTCGGGGCTTCTTTCATGTGATAGTTCTTGAAGGATACCTTCCTTATAGGTCAGTGGGTCTGTAAGGAAATTTCATCCTTATTCAATGATATGGGTTTCCTCCTTGAGCGCAGTTTGATTTTATCACCTCTTTTGTGGTGCGGGTTCTAATCCTAAGCAGGTTTTGCTTTCAACACGTGCCTTGTTCATCTCTCTCTTCTCTTTTGTATATACCAAATCAAAGATATGCATCTTCTCCATCCTGAGTATATGTTCTTCCTCTCTTCATCTTTAAATTCTTCTATGTATTGTTTGGGGACGATGCATAGTACTGAGACAACCTTTTACATCAAGGTCTCTTTACTTTTCTAACTCAAATCCTTTAGCTCTTTATGTTCTAACGTTGCTATCTGGTGCAAGTTTTTGTTTTACAGATTGCCAAACTAGGAGCATGCTTCCATGGTTTGAAGAACTATCTACTTTCTCTATAGTATCCTTTTGGCATATGATGTAATTAATGTTTAATATATTTCCTTTAGCATGCATATTAATGTAGATCCATATGCCCGCTAAAGTGTAGGAAAAATGTATAAGAGAAAAATTGCACCATTGCAATTTCACCTACATTCTTGCTTCCACTTTAGTGTCTGCTCCTTTATCATCTTGAGTAGGCTCATTTTAGCCCTTGCATCAGCCTCTCTCCCTCTCAAGATGCTCCAACACCCCTTTTCAGCTGCTACCCCTTGTGTGTCAACATTCCATTAGACTTGGTGCTCCTCCCATTTTCATCATTTTGTAGCATGACGTGTCTAGACACTAGCGCATCATGTGGACATCCGAGCACCACTCTAGCATCCTTTGACGTTTCAAAGCTCAAATGACTATTTCCATGCATGTTTTCCACTTGTCAACAAGTTTTTCCTGTGGTAACAGTTGGTAACACCCGAAAATCGCTGAAGAAGCTTCTCTTCTCCCTTTTTAAGTCATCCCTTCAACTCATTTTGGCTCTCTAAGAAGATCCTTTACAACTTCCTCCATTTCTAGCTTCACTCTAGCCTTCTACACTTTAGATTTTGCTTGTAATAGCTTGTTGTAATATCCCCAATCTCTCTCAAGCTTCCATTACAACATTCTTTGTAGCCTTCTTAGCTCTCACAACTCCATTTCATGCTTGTGAGCATCTTTGGAATCCATATCCTCTACTATTTGCATACTTACTTGGTGACATGGGTTCTCCTCCTCGAGCGGGGTTTGCTTTTATCACCTCTTTTGTGATATGGGTTCTCCTCCTTGAGTGGGGTTTGCTTTTACCACACACTTATTCATGGTGTAGGTTCTACTCCTGAGCGGGTTTTTCTTTCACTACATGCTTTGTTCATCACACTCTTTATCTTCTTGGTTGTCTATGGAGGTGGGAACACCAAAATGGGGGTTTGACTAAGGAAAACCCCTATACAGCCCCAACATTCTCTCCAGATATCATGCTTGTAGGTTGTGAAGACATTTGTTTGGTGGAGGCTTCATCACTCGCATGGTTGTAAGTATTTATTTCCTTTCTTCTTCTTATCTTTACTAGTTTTACTTCACTCTATTTTAGTTTTTTCACTTTCCTACATTTTAAGATTTCTTAGCAGTTCGAGTAGAAGTAGCCACTTAAGAATTTTCTGAGATAAACTCACTCTCTGGTCTGTACAAGACACCAGCATGCCTCTAGGATGCCAGCACACCACATTGTCATCTATATGTGGCAGTGATGTCCTTTGGCAGAGAGCTTGTTAGTTTGTCTCGAAGACCTCTGTGACCCGCTCTTTTAGATTCTCAAAATTTTGCATTGTTCCATTGAGGTAATATAGGGTAGTTCGCCCTATGAGGTTCTTTGATCGGAGAGAACCTGTGAGTAGCGAATCCCCCTATATCACAATTACTATCAACACTACCTTTGTTAAATCTAAGCTCTAGCAAATACGTGTCCAATTTGGCATACCATGCTCTAGGGGCTTGCTTGAGTCCATACAATTCTTTCTTCAACCGTCATACCATGTCTTCCTTATCCTTTAACTAAAATCCATCAAGTTTCTCAACATACACCTCTTCTTCCAATTCACTATTTAGAAAAGCTGATTTAACATCCATTTGATAAAATTTGTAGTTCTTGTGAGAAGCATAACCAAGAAATAATCTTACAACTTCAATTCTAGCAATAGGGGCAAAGGTATCTTCAAAATCAATTCCTTCCATCTAAGAATATCCTTTACATACTAGTCTTTCTTTGTTTCTAACCATTTCACCTTGCTCATTCAGTTTGTTTCTAAAGACCCATTTAGTTCCAATGACATTCTTATCCTTAGTGCTGGGAACAAGAATCCATGTATCATTCTTTTCAATCTGTGTTAACTCTTCTTTCATTGCTTCAACCCAATGTTCATCTTTACATGCTTCATTCATATTAGTAGGCTCGATTTTTGAAATTAAGAAATACTCTTCTACAATGCTTCTCCTAGTCTGAACATCTTTGTTCTTATCGCCTATAATCCGATCTTCTGAATGATTCAATCTTAAATACCTTAGATTCTTCTTAGGTTCTTCAATTTCAGACTCTTGTGTTCTCTGTTCTTCACTTCCACTAGTGTCTCCTTCTTCTTCATTCTCTTGATTCACTAGATTGATTTGCACTTGATTTGTAGTTTGAACTTT